>JAQAHW010000004.1:21400000-21522500 GCA_027580185.1 Tuta absoluta
CGTTCGCAACCTGTTTAGAGATTTTTTTTTTTATTAATGATGGGTTTGCTCTTGACTCTAGTCTAGGTCATAGGACAGAGACAGAGTCTAAGATGGAGCGAGCTCACCCAGAAGAAGCCTGTTCACTCTTAATTTGAAGAGATTAGGGTTGTATGCTTTTGGAAACACAGACGCAGGTAGTAAATTCCACTCTTTAGCAGTGCGCATTATAAATGATGACTGGAAGCGCTTAGTCCGAATTGGTGGAATGGCTACCAGGTACGGATGGTATCCGGCGGTGCGTCTGGATGTCCGATGGTAGAAGGGAGCTGGTGGAACAAGGTCGTGAAGCTCTTGAGCACACTCTCCGAAGTACAATCTATAAAATACCGACAAGCAGGCAACCTTGCGGCGATGAGCCAGGCTATGTAGCTTGGTGTCCACCAGTTTTATGTCGCCTATGAGCCTCTTGGCCCTGCGTTCCACCGAGTCAAGAGCGGCAAGTTGGTTGGAGGGAGTTGCATACCCCGTCCGTCCACCGTCCGTTATCTGTCCGTTAGCTGTTCGTCCGCCATCTACCGTCCGCCGTCCGTCCGTGAGCCGCGCGAGTGCACCTGATTGTCGGTGACGAATCGACGTCGACATGCAACAGGCTAGCTTAGTACGTGAATAAACAAAGCACAGAACAACTTCCGTTTGTTTTATATTGAAAACTGTACAGAAGAAAATACTCCATGATTTATTTCAGCAGTACAGTCTTTAGTAGCGTAGGAATAACATAACTATCGCAAGTTTAATGTAAGTGGGCATGGAAACAAGCGCGGTAGGTGAGGGGAATTAAAAATCTAGATAATTATAAACAACAAGCTTTGAATGTGGAAAATTAACAGTTGATTATTCAATATTATTTTACGTAAACATGACCCCTTGCACTCTGACGGAACAGACACAAAACTGGAGAATGCTTCAGTTTCTTTCTTCCCTCTTACAGATAAATTGTAAGTAATTTCCCTTCTACCTCGTTGCAGTGTCAGTGCGCAACCGTCGGCCAAGTGTCAGTACAAAGACGCCCAGCTTATAATAGCGCACTGACTCACCCTACATTTGGTTAATCGAAGGTTAAATATAAACCTACCTACATTACGTTACGTACTAAACACTGACGAAACATTAGAACAGTACGTCCACATACTACTGCACGTGCGGGTTCCAAATACAAGCATATTTGATCATTTCAGCCAGTACAAAATATTATGTAAGTATTGCATAACGGATAAAAGATGTTTCATAAGTTACATAAATTAAATGCTAATCATGTTTAATCATCGTGATACAGAACACCTACAACTAATTTGTGGTTTAATGTCGGGAAACGTTTAACGTCATGACATTAACATCAAACGGGTCAACTAATGAGTTTTCCATGATGAACCTACCGCTACCGCCACCCTGCTCTTACCAAAACCACAATTTCAATTTTGAAATTAAGTACGTGTCTGTAGGTAATAAAATGTACAAGTGTAAGTGATCGTTATAACAGCAACAAAGACGATAAAAAACAAACAAAAAGTAATGTCTATTACATTAACAATGAAAGCAAATTAAGATACTTGGAAAGATCTCTAATACCCTTAAATATAAACTTGGCCCAACAACAAGAAAGGGATAAACCTCTCGCCGGCCGCCAGCCCCCAGCCCCCAGCCAGCAGTCTCCAGCAGGCAGACCCTGGGCCGCTCGGGACTCGAGAGGTGAGGCAACGGCAATAAAATACCCAATTCTTGCAAATCCCTATTCTGTTCTGGTCGCTAAGTATCGCAGGAATGGTTTCTTTATTACGAGTGCTTTAAGAATTGTATCTAACACGTACATGCGACAATCCTATTACGAACATAATATGATAAACATTTTGTTAAAGAAGAGCTTACTTATATGTGGTCGAGTTGAAATAAATTTATGTAAGCTATTGTTACGCATGGAAATTAGAAAATATTTAGTCTGGGGGTTTAAGGCGATTACTTCCAAGCTAGGACACAGACAAAAATAAAATACACGGAAAGCATAGAGCCCAGGACATGTAGGTTAGTCAGGCGAAGGAAACTACAGGGGAGATAGCAGCAGCTGGCTGCTGGGAGCTATGCTATTTTGTTACACCAAATCTTGTAGTTTTGTATTTTGTATTTGTATTGTATTAGGTATTTTTTGCTATTGACGTCTGTGCTGTTGTCGGATTTTCATTACGGCAACAGGGCTGAATAAAATCGGAATACCTACCGCGGCGGCGGAGGTCCCGGCGGCGGCTTGGCGGCGCTCTGAGCACCCGGCGCGAAGGGCAAAGGGCCAATTTAATTAATCACAACGACCACCACTAAGACACAGACCCATTAAATCTCAGTTACGCGGTATTATTTCGGCGCTAGAGGTATTTATTAGTATTACCCTTTCACGATCTTGACTCAACAGAATCACTTCAGCAACTCACTTCGGTCCATTAGTTTTATTTGTATTTGCGCAATAGAATTAAAAGTACCAACATATTTCTAAAGCGATTTAGTAAAGAAAATTAATAATTAATACAGACATAGGTCAAAGTATGTGAGATAAGAGTGGTTTCGTTTAGAAGCACTGGAAAAGTTAATTGCTAACATTTAGTGTGGCTTCCGACCCTGAATCAAAAATAACATAAAAAGAAAATAAAAATATTTTCTGGGACATAGCCGAATTTCGAGCAAAAATTGGACATAGCCGAAATTTTGGAAATTATTTTAAAATCCCTATAAAATCGAATATAATCGATGAAAAGGCCTGAAATCTTCAAAAACACTAATTAATAGCATTATCTATCGATAACATGCATAAAAAGTGGAAAAAGACATAGTCTGAAAATCACCTGAAAACGACGTGCGGCCGACCGGTTCGTATCATCCATATACATAAGGGGGAGTATCGGTGCGGTGAGCCGAGAGATGAAAAATCGAAGTTTCACCGATTGAATAGGCGATCGGTGGAAAGTAATAAGTTATGTCTAGAAACATAAAATAATATGTTTTAAATGGTTTGGTAAGCCATTAGACCTTCGATAAGAAAATATAAAATTTTCTATATAAATAAAAATCGAATTTGGGAAATTTGATTAAAAAGTTGTAAATTAATTTTACTCTTAAGAAAGACATCGCTAGCGATGAAATATGTTTTGGAACAACATATAAAAAGTGATTAAGAGGGAATCACATAAAAATAGGAAAATTTCCTATGGGCGCGGATGGGTAAAAGTCTGCACCCTGAGCTTGAAAGCAGCAATTTTATATTATTTAAATGACATATCTGGCATACAGCCGCCTGCAAAGATGGGTTTCGTTGGGCCCTAAGCAGTATCACAGTATGTAATTGTACTGATACAACGTTACCATTTTGAACAGACATATAGATAACCTCTGGTCTTAGTAGTAGATGGCTGAGATTACGATAGCTTGGATAAATGATTCAAAGATTTAGTAATGAATGATTTGATGATTTATGCTCCACAAGTTCGAGGTACGTCAAGCGCTTGATGGCATGTATAGAGCACGCTATACATTTGACCGCGAGTTATAGAGAGGAAATGTTTGTACTATTTCGATTCTATAATTGTTGCATGTCTAGGTCATACGGAATACTTATTCGGGAAACGGTGACTGCGTACGAGATGTTAATGAATTATAAAAGAATTGAAGAGACACCGTAGTCGGCAGGCTACGTAAAGTCTACAAGCAGGACTATCTTAGTAGCTTAAGGAACAGAGTTGGTTTTGCGTATCTCATGGATCATTTTGAATTGTGAAACATCTTTTGAGTTAGTGTTGCGCCAAGACGGACACAAGCAGTGCTATGGCTATCGTTTGACTTTGTCAGATACCAACAGATAAGAGGCTCTATCATAACTCTAACGTGGTTAAGTGGGGAATACTAAGCGGTCTTAAGATTAGCGCTAGTCCCCTCTACTTGGCACATTGAGGTGTGCACTCGAACGCAATACGACCAAAGTTGCAGGTCACTCTAAGGAGTATAAAATAATAAAGTAATTCAAGTCTATTTCATTTATGAAACTGACATAGGGGGGATGACACTGAACCCCAAATCAGATGCAGCTGATAAACATGACTCTAGGTATATGATGGCTGATAGGAGTGAAACGGTGCATTCCATGAAGCGAAGATGCAGAAGAGAGGGGCGAAAGCATAACAATCCTCGCAGGTATCTAATAAATCGCTGAAAGGGGTGGTAGTCGTGGAACGATAGTGGTTGTAAGACCCCTCCTACTTATGTCAAATTTGTACGGAGTACTTCAGCGAGGCTAACTGATTAGTCGGTTTATTGGTCTGTCTGTGTGGCTGCCGCATCTGATAATTGAATTAACTTTATCGCAGCTTAATACTGCTAGTACTAACCATTTATCTATGAAAGAGATCGAA
Organism: Tuta absoluta; assembly: GCA_027580185.1. NCBI lineage: Eukaryota > Metazoa > Arthropoda > Insecta > Lepidoptera > Gelechiidae > Tuta > Tuta absoluta. Next base: position 21,404,428 of record JAQAHW010000004.1, read on the forward strand.
CGCAAGACGACCTAGGTTGCAGGTCAAAACTCTATGGAGTAATGAAATAAGTACATAAACAAGTGCTGTCAGTCCATGGCATGCCCAAAAGCACTTTGTTAGCTTAAGAATGAATTAAGCTGCAACCACTCGAACGCATTACGACCGGGTTACTGGTCCTGTCTGTGTGACAGATAGTAACTGTACGACTCTTTAGAATACCGCTGGGAATCCGGCCTGTCTGTGTGACAACCAAGGTATTTGGCTAACTGGAACTGTAAAGTTATGGATAATATCCAATAAAACTAACTAATGATGAAACAGTACTACAATAGAATTCTGATAAGTCTAAAGGACTATGTACGAGATATCGGAGTTCTATTTTCGTCTGACCGATGAAGTAGACTGTTTGGCTTGCAACCAACTGCACATGAACGGAGACGTTCATAGCTTACAGAGTCCTGTAAGCAACCGATGGCATTTTGGTGAAACGGAGGGATCCTGCAGGTATGGCATCTGGGGATGCTGTACTGGAAGAGGGTCATCGTAGAGATGCGGGACGGGAGCCTCCCTACCTTCTCCACCCCATTTTATTTTTTATTTAAGATTGAAGTTGGTTGATGGGGTCTTCTTGAAAGAGGATCTCTGAAAATCTTAAAAATCTTCTTTCTGAATGGTAAGTCTTTTGTGGAAGCTTAGTTCAAGAGCATAAGCAGTAATTAATAAAATGGAGGAGATGCGTTTCTTATATCAAGCGTTGATATAACCAAGATGTAGATGTCGTCCATGGTTCGCCGTGAACGACATTTTATTCTATTTAAGGATATATTATGTGTTTCAGGGATAGACCTTGGGATGCATAATATATTTTATTTTATTTTTTAAAGAAATTAAAGGCACAATAATTTCTTTCATGCGATAGAACTAAACGAAGGCTCAAAATAAGAGAGTATAGATTCTTTCTGATGGCAAGTAAGTGACTCAAAATTATCTGGGTTACTACAAACATCGTGGACTTGGCCACTAGATGATCACTATTTAATAATATTTATGTTTATTATACAACAACGTCAACCTATTAGCGGCAATTATTGAGATTTGTTAATGTCAATAATTGTATCAACGTTAATTTATAGGTTGTTTAAAGATAGAAAATCAAGCGAGTGATTGTATCATTTGTCTCTGATTAGTATATCAAATAGCAGTTTGGGTTTTTCATCCGAACGTTATTATACAGTGGAATTCTCTCTCTTTCCGAGTGAAATTGAGATTTTATTGCATTTGAGCTAAGACGTTAGTGAAACCTTCGCTTTGAATGTTTCTCTGAGTGTCAGTTGTCGTGAAAGCGATCTGCGCCCTACAGACTTAACCAGCCTGGACTGGGTGAGATATCTTGGACTGGGGTCTGGAGTCACATAAGAAATTAAAATCTATTATTTTGGATTTTATAGAGGATAAGGTTCAGTTACAATTTGGTGCCGTGACCAGGATATGGGATAATGATATTTCATATACCTATGGACCACTACAACTCTATCACAAGTCTTACATTGGACAAAAATTTATTAAGCATTTAAAAACTACAAAAGTAGTCTACCACAACAACTTTATCACAAGTCTTACAATGTCCAAAAATTTATTAAGCATTTTAATACTTTAAAAGTAGGCTACGGCCTACAATTTGTTGTCCGTGAAAATGGATGAGCGACCTTACTTGCCATTAGATCATTATTATAATAATGTTTCTATTGTTACAGATTCGAAGAGAGAGCGAATAAAAGTTGCGAGCAGACGCGATTGCAAGAGCAAGAGAACCTTAAATAACAGTGATTTAAAGTGCTATAAATAGATTAAATAAGCGATTATTTTAGAAAAAGACGAAGTGAATAAACAAAACTGAAATAGGACAGTGAATTACATTAAATAAATAAACAGTGACCAAAGGGAGAAGGATGAGTGACGAAGAGCGTCAGGAAGAAGAGAGGGGGCAAGGGGAATATGAGCCCCCGAAAAAGCGTAGAAAGTCGAAGAGAGTAAAACGCAGTAATGAACAGACGGATGAGGACGTCGAGCAACCTCAACCGTCTAAGGAGTTTGCCATTTTGGTAAAACTAATCAATAAGCATACCAAAAATATTGATGCGAAGCTCAATGAGCTTGGAAGGGAGGTTAAAAGAACCTCCCAGGCGCAGAAGGCCTTGGTGTCAAACCAAGCAAACAACAGTGACTCCACAAAAGAGTCAACACCTATCCCCGAGGTGCTGGACAAGAGAATTGTATATTCAATTACAAATCTCAATCAGGAAAGGCCAAGATTCGGCGGACATAATTACCGAACAAAAGCAGGAAACAAAATACACCCTGTGACCTTTTTGGAAGATCTAACCGCATATTTGAGGAAAATACCTGGACACACCTTGGAACATAAAGAACTAGACATAGTTCAAGAGTGCTTATTGGATCAAGCACGAGATTGGTCACGTATATACAAAGACCGATGGATTACATTCCAGGATTTCAAGAATGATTTCCTTGAGACCTATTGGGGTGAGGTCGAGCAAAATAAAGTGCGTAGAGAAATAGTAAGCAACCGTTGGGATAGCCATAAGACCCCCACGATGTTGGAACACTTTCTGAAATTGGCTGGACAAGTAAACCTGTTGCAGTTTACGATTCCAGTCAAACAATTGATTGCTGATATTATGCGTCACTATCCGCCAAATGTACAGCAATTGTGGGCATTGTCCAGGAGCGACACAATACTAGCTGCCACTGAGTTCCTACGCCAATTAGACAACATAAATAACTATGCTGGAGAGAGCAGCAAGGAAAATAAGCGGTCAGCGCCAGCAGAGGCGAGAGACGAAGAAAGAAGGCCTTTTAAGAAGCACTTCAGACGCTATCAGGAATGGAAGAAACCCGAGATGGGTCAATCAAAGAAAGACGCTGGAGGCGATCGTCCTGCAGTTGCAACAGCGGCGGTCGTAGAAGTGGAAGTGCCCAAAGTGAGCGAGTCGGGAAACGCCTAAGTGCTAAATGTAACAACCCCGAACATTTAGCAGCGGTCAACAAAGACGTGGGGTGTAATTCTATAGCGTTAAGAATAATGAAAAGGTCTGGATGGAAACCTGGAGAGCCGTTGGGTAAAACTATGCAAGGAATATTAAGACCTGTTGAGGTAAAGGGACAACAGGGTCGAGCAGGCATTGGTTTTGTTAATATTTTGGAGAATATAACGGAGTTAGTGCAAACACGATTTGAGTTGCTTTTAGCCGAAAAAGCAGTTATTGATAATCGAATCAATACAGTATTTGATGAAGACCAAAAGGTAAGGGAGTTAATGTCCACATCTAGGCCTGATATCATGGTTAATTGTGAAGGGCTTGAGGTTCGAGCAATGGTTGATTCAGGCTCAGATGTAACATGCATAAACGAGGACTTCTTTAAAGAGTTAATGGCTAAAAATGACAAGTTACCCATGATTCCGGTCAAAGGGTTCCAAGTACGGGGGGCTGTGGGACAAAGATCCTCAAAAGTAAACCGTCAAATCAACTTAAATGTTCGATTAACCAAAGAACTAGCTTTTGACGCACCGTTCTTAATTATCCCAGGATTAGTACGACCGATGATCCTAGGATATGATTTTATGTTAACAAATAAAATCAATATTCAATGCCGTAACGATAAAGGGATTAATTTCGAGAAAGACAATAGAGAACATTTTGTTCCTTTCATAGAGCCGGTTGCAATTAACTCGATCGAACCGGAAGTGGAGGTGGAAAGAAGCAATTCCTTTGAAGATGAAATAAAAGTGGGTTCCAACATTGGAAGTAAAGGAAAATCAAGATTGGTGAATTTGTTAAAGAAGTTTGGTAAACTATTTTCAACTAAACTTGGGAGGTGCAACTGTTACGAACATGAAATTATCATGCTCGATAATACTCCTATTGTCAAAAGAAGTTATCCGGTTCCATATGCATATACAGAGAAAATGGAACAAAAGCTGAAAGAAATGGAAGAGATGGGAATTATAACGAGGGCATCTACTCCATATTCCAGTCCATTAACGTTTGCGTTAAAGAAAGACGGCTCTATCAGAGTCCTACTTGATGCCAGAGGAATAAATAAATATATGGTGGCGGAGACCGAAAAGCCACCGATGCAAATCGATGTTCTAAATTCATTTCACGGAGCGAATTTCATAACAACTATTGATTTAAATAACGCATACTTTCAAATACCTATAAATGCTCAGGGCAAGAAATACACAGGATTTACTTTTAATGGGAGGTCCTATGTATACAATGTGCTTCCACAAGGATTAAAAACATCTGTGGGAAGTTTCAGTCGTGCGATGGACAAGATCTTAGGTCCAGACATTAGAGAGTTCTGTGTCAATTACCTAGATGATCTTGCGATTATTACGAAGGGTTCATTTAAAGACCATCTAGAACACATTGAACGAGTTTTAGAAAGGCTGAGCAAAGCGGGTCTTACGTGCAACTTACAGAAATGCGAATTCGGTTGCAAGGAAGTGAAAATGCTGGGTTTTGTAATTGCTACGGATGGTATCCGAACTGATCCTGATAAATTGAAGGCCATTAAAGAATTCCCAACGCCAAAGAAAGTAAAGCATGTAAGGGCTTTCTTGGGACTCTGTAATTTTTATCGACGATTCATTCCGAGGTATAATGCTAGCATAATACCTCTTTGTGAATTATTGAAAAAAGGAAAGAGATGGAATTGGGGAATAAATGAACAAAAAGCATTTGACGAACTAAAGGAAAAATTTATTCAAACGATCACACTACACCATCCAGACTTCAATAAGCCTTATTATATTCAAACAGACTGTTCAGGGATTGGACTAGCAGGGGTCCTTTACCAGTATGAAGATGAAAGGCAAGAACAGATGAGGATTCTTGGATTCCATAGTAAAAGCCTCAGAGGAGCCGAATTAAATTGGACAACAACTGAACAAGAACTTTACGCCATTATAAGCACTTTGAAGAAGTATGAAACCTACCTTAGGGGTTCAGAAATCTACATAAGAACAGATCACAAAGCACTTCTTTTTATCAACAACATGAAACTCTATAACAGTAGAGTTACTAGATGGATTTTATACCTTGATCAGTTCAAGTTCAAGATTGAACATGTACCGGGCAAAATGAATATAGCTGCAGATATCCTGAGCAGATATCCACCAGAAAGCGACATAATTCAGGAGGAAAAGGCGCAATGTCCAGAGATAGCATACATGAGTGTGCGTAAAAACCCCGAGTTGCATAAAGGTCTGAAGAACCTCAAAGAATTGCAACAACAAGATGCGATCTGTGAGGAAATTATGCGTGACATATATCAAAACCATACCGAACATGTGAACAGGCTTAGTTCGCGATGTTTCATCAGGGATGAGAAGCTGTTTATAACAGTAAACGATCGGGAAGTATTGGTTTTGCCCGCTTCGTTAATCGATATGGTTATCGAACAAGTTCATGAGGAGATGGGACATCAAGGTGCTTATAAGGTCATTAAATATATCAAAGATAGATTTTATTGGCCTAATCTAAATCGAGATGTAAAGCGATTAATTAGAAGTTGCCAAATTTGCCAATTGGCAAAGTGTAATAACTACAAGTATTTTGGACCCTGTCAGTCGATCGTAACCAAGGAAATTGGTGATCTAATAATGGCAGATATCTACGGCCCCCTACCTAAGGGTAGGTGTGCTTACCAATATATACTTGTAGTTCAGGATACCTTCAGTAAATTCGCAAAAATGTATCCAATGAGGAATGCAACTTCAAAAACAGTCATTGATAAAATGAAATTGTTTCTAGAAATTATTCATCCTAAAGCGATTATGACAGATAATGGACCTCAGTTCATTAGTAAACTTTGGAATGATTACTTCAATAAAATGAATGTAAAAATATTACACACTACAGTAAGAAACCCCCGACCGAACACAACTGAAAGAGTGAATAAGGAACTTGGGCGCATGTTCCGGGCATACTGTCACGAAAAACATGGAAGCTGGGCTACAGTGTTGCCTGAGATAGAAGAGTTATATAACAATACTACTCATGATAGTACGGGTTTCACACCATGTCAAATTATGTATGGCAAACCAATTAAATTGACCTTTGATAAGTATTTGAACTTGCCTAGAGGAACTCAAGATGTTCAGAAGATCAGGGAACAAGTCAGACACAACTTGGAGAACCAAAGCAAGTTAAGAAGATCAAAATTCGATGCAAGTCACAAACTAGTCAAGTTTCAAATTGGAGATCTAGTTAAGTTAAAGAGATGGAATGTATCTCGGGCTTATTATGGTGAAACAAGTAAATTTGATTTACTTTATGAAGGACCGTATAAAATTGCAGCTATACCATTTGAAAATGTGTATATAATACAGGATCCAAACACAGAAGAGGAAAGGGGAAAGTTTAATGCCATACATCTCTCCAGGTATTACATTTAATTAATTAATGAATGCCTCACTCTGCGTTGACTGCTGTTTTATGCTCAAATTATGTTTGATTTGCCAAATAAAGTCTTGTCCTATTTTAATGTTAACAAATTATGTTAATTAGATTGTTGTATTATGCTAAAATATGAAAATTATTTTTATTTTGCCAAATAAAAGTCTTGTCATGTATATTAAATTTAAGAGTTAATGTTTCAAATCAAAATGTTAAGATTTGGAAACTTGAAAGATGATAATTAATTATCAATTATGCTAAAGATTTTTTTGTTTAAGCCTGAAAATGATTAAAAGCGTTAATAATAATGTTATGCAATTGTTTTAATAATAACTAAAGGATGTTATTAAGTACAAGTAGTAATAAGTTTTCATTGTACAGAATTATAAAGTAATAGTTTAGGTTATATTGTGTTAGGATAGTGTTAGTGTAGTTTAGGTTTAGTTTTTTTTTTTATTTAATAAAATAATTCATCTTATTATATTGGTTTTATTTGGTGATAAAACATGAGGGGCTGTAAGGTAATGGTTATACAAGCTGGTATATTGAAGTGGCGAGTGGAAATGAGAAGAATATGTAAATAATTGCATATTGTTGTAGCACATGAACGGCTAAGTACCCTAAGCAGGGGAAGTATAGGCTGTGTTATATATATATATAAGTATACTTATATATATATATATATATTTTTTTTCCGTCTAAATACCCTAAGTAGGGGAAAAATAGTTGGATTAATTTGTAGCACATGAAAAGCTCAGTACCTTAAGTAAGGGAAGTTTTGGCTTTATAATAAGATAACTGGTTCGGCAGTAAGGGAAAATTTCCTTTCATGAGACTCATTGAAATTTTGGGGCTGGATGTGGCTTCCGACCCTGAATCAAAAATAACATAAAAAGAAAATAAAAATATTTTCTGGGACATAGCCGAATTTCGAGCAAAAATTGGACATAGCCGAAATTTTGGAAATTATTTTAAAATCCCTATAAAATCGAATATAATCGATGAAAAGGCCTGAAATCTTCAAAAACACTAATTAATAGCATTATCTATCGATAACATGCATAAAAAGTGGAAAAAGACATAGTCTGAAAATCACCTGAAAACGACGTGCGGCCGACCGGTTCGTATCATCCATATACATAAGGGGGAGTATCGGTGCGGTGAGCCGAGAGATGAAAAATCGAAGTTTCACCGATTGAATAGGCGATCGGTGGAAAGTAATAAGTTATGTCTAGAAACATAAAATAATATGTTTTAAATGGTTTGGTAAGCCATTAGACCTTCGATAAGAAAATATAAAATTTTCTATATAAATAAAAATCGAATTTGGGAAATTTGATTAAAAAGTTGTAAATTAATTTTACTCTTAAGAAAGACATCGCTAGCGATGAAATATGTTTTGGAACAACATATAAAAAGTGATTAAGAGGGAATCACATAAAAATAGGAAAATTTCCTATGGGCGCGGATGGGTAAAAGTCTGCACCCTGAGCTTGAAAGCAGCAATTTTATATTATTTAAATGACATATCTGGCATACAGCCGCCTGCAAAGATGGGTTTCGTTGGGCCCTAAGCAGTATCACAGTATGTAATTGTACTGATACAACGTTACCATTTTGAACAGACATATAGATAACCTCTGGTCTTAGTAGTAGATGGCTGAGATTACGATAGCTTGGATAAATGATTCAAAGATTTAGTAATGAATGATTTGATGATTTATGCTCCACAAGTTCGAGGTACGTCAAGCGCTTGATGGCATGTATAGAGCACGCTATACATTTGACCGCGAGTTATAGAGAGGAAATGTTTGTACTATTTCGATTCTATAATTGTTGCATGTCTAGGTCATACGGAATACTTATTCGGGAAACGGTGACTGCGTACGAGATGTTAATGAATTATAAAAGAATTGAAGAGACACCGTAGTCGGCAGGCTACGTAAAGTCTACAAGCAGGACTATCTTAGTAGCTTAAGGAACAGAGTTGGTTTTGCGTATCTCATGGATCATTTTGAATTGTGAAACATCTTTTGAGTTAGTGTTGCGCCAAGACGGACACAAGCAGTGCTATGGCTATCGTTTGACTTTGTCAGATACCAACAGATAAGAGGCTCTATCATAACTCTAACGTGGTTAAGTGGGGAATACTAAGCGGTCTTAAGATTAGCGCTAGTCCCCTCTACTTGGCACATTGAGGTGTGCACTCGAACGCAATACGACCAAAGTTGCAGGTCACTCTAAGGAGTATAAAATAATAAAGTAATTCAAGTCTATTTCATTTATGAAACTGACATAGGGGGGATGACACTGAACCCCAAATCAGATGCAGCTGATAAACATGACTCTAGGTATATGATGGCTGATAGGAGTGAAACGGTGCATTCCATGAAGCGAAGATGCAGAAGAGAGGGGCGAAAGCATAACAATCCTCGCAGGTATCTAATAAATCGCTGAAAGGGGTGGTAGTCGTGGAACGATAGTGGTTGTAAGACCCCTCCTACTTATGTCAAATTTGTACGGAGTACTTCAGCGAGGCTAACTGATTAGTCGGTTTATTGGTCTGTCTGTGTGGCTGCCGCATCTGATAATTGAATTAACTTTATCGCAGCTTAATACTGCTAGTACTAACCATTTATCTATGAAAGAGATCGAACGCAAGACGACCTAGGTTGCAGGTCAAAACTCTATGGAGTAATGAAATAAGTACATAAACAAGTGCTGTCAGTCCATGGCATGCCCAAAAGCACTTTGTTAGCTTAAGAATGAATTAAGCTGCAACCACTCGAACGCATTACGACCGGGTTACTGGTCCTGTCTGTGTGACAGATAGTAACTGTACGACTCTTTAGAATACCGCTGGGAATCCGGCCTGTCTGTGTGACAACCAAGGTATTTGGCTAACTGGAACTGTAAAGTTATGGATAATATCCAATAAAACTAACTAATGATGAAACAGTACTACAATAGAATTCTGATAAGTCTAAAGGACTATGTACGAGATATCGGAGTTCTATTTTCGTCTGACCGATGAAGTAGACTGTTTGGCTTGCAACCAACTGCACATGAACGGAGACGTTCATAGCTTACAGAGTCCTGTAAGCAACCGATGGCATTTTGGTGAAACGGAGGGATCCTGCAGGTATGGCATCTGGGGATGCTGTACTGGAAGAGGGTCATCGTAGAGATGCGGGACGGGAGCCTCCCTACCTTCTCCACCCCATTTTATTTTTTATTTAAGATTGAAGTTGGTTGATGGGGTCTTCTTGAAAGAGGATCTCTGAAAATCTTAAAAATCTTCTTTCTGAATGGTAAGTCTTTTGTGGAAGCTTAGTTCAAGAGCATAAGCAGTAATTAATAAAATGGAGGAGATGCGTTTCTTATATCAAGCGTTGATATAACCAAGATGTAGATGTCGTCCATGGTTCGCCGTGAACGACATTTTATTCTATTTAAGGATATATTATGTGTTTCAGGGATAGACCTTGGGATGCATAATATATTTTATTTTATTTTTTAAAGAAATTAAAGGCACAATAATTTCTTTCATGCGATAGAACTAAACGAAGGCTCAAAATAAGAGAGTATAGATTCTTTCTGATGGCAAGTAAGTGACTCAAAATTATCTGGGTTACTACAAACATCGTGGACTTGGCCACTAGATGATCACTATTTAATAATATTTATGTTTATTATACAACAACGTCAACCTATTAGCGGCAATTATTGAGATTTGTTAATGTCAATAATTGTATCAACGTTAATTTATAGGTTGTTTAAAGGTAGAAAATCAAGCGAGTGATTGTATCATTTGTCTCTGATTAGTATATCAAATAGCAGTTTGGGTTTTTCATCCGAACGTTATTATACAGTGGAATTCTCTCTCTTTCCGAGTGAAATTGAGATTTTATTGCATTTGAGCTAAGACGTTAGTGAAACCTTCGCTTTGAATGTTTCTCTGAGTGTCAGTTGTCGTGAAAGCGATCTGCGCCCTACAGACTTAACCAGCCTGGACTGGGTGAGATATCTTGGACTGGGGTCTGGAGTCACATAAGAAATTAAAATCTATTATTTTGGATTTTATAGAGGATAAGGTTCAGTTACATTAGGTGTAAGGAAGGTTAGGCCGTGTGACACGTCGTCTTAGAATAGCATCACTCCATTTCTTTCCTGTGGGTGTCGACTAAGGGACTCGAGAGGAACTAAAGGGATATAGGTAGGCTGGCAATCTGTCACTATGGTGATACACGATTTTCTGAATGATCCTCAAATGTTTGTCAGACGTGGCATAAAATGACAGTTTTTACAGCCGTATACGATCTGCCCACCCCGCAAGGGACATAAGCATGATATATGAAAGGCTGAATGTGTCAGCCAATAGTTTTTCATATATGAAAACGTAAAGAAATATTGCCAGACTCGTAATCTGTTGCTTTACTTTTGCCATATTAAGAGTTGCAAACTTTTTGTCAGAAAGAAGTGATTATGAAAAGGATGGTTTTTCATATGTCAGATTTGTCACACCCAGTATGCTACTAAAAAGAACAGACTCGTATCGTATGCAATTTCGAATATTTTGTGGTTAATTGCAGATTAACTGCACAGCAATTGGCTCCACATAAGTCTTTCTTCTTATATTTTTATGATATCAGGTACTGACTGTGACCCAAGACCATATGCCAGTAGCGGAAATCAAATTATTTTGCTACTTATAATATCGGTAACGGCGTGAAGATAAAGTCTGTTTTGGATTATTTTATAATATCTTTACCAACATTAAACCTGAAGATGCGGCTGTCATAAATAAATTAAGCTCCGACCATACGGGTCAATTAGCTTCTTTCAAAATTAACATTGAGCAGGCACCTACACAAGATATTACGTGTGTACCGGTAAATGAAAGTAGGCTAAATCGATATAGAGAAAATATTTTGCAAACATTACCTGAATTGCCATATAACGAAAATCCAAATAAATTATATAACGCAGTATTTAGTCTTGCCAAAAAAGAATATGACAATGTATTTAAATCTAAGAAAATTAAAGTTAACACAAAATTATCATTTAGTGACTGGGCCACAGTTGGAATTCATAGAAGCAGGCAGAAGTTATACGATCTGTATGAAGAAAGAACATATAATCAATCAAAAACTTTTGCTGATTATGTAAAACGTTACTCTAAAACTTTTAGAAACGTTTGTGCAATAGCTAAATCTAACTTCATCAAAAATAATATAAAGAATAGCACAAACGTAATCAAAACCACTTGGAAATTTGTAAATAATGAAACTGGAAAATCTAAACGTCGTAATGAAAATTATAAACTTATGATAAACGATGAAATTAAAAATACTAATTTGGAAGTAGCTTCCGCTTTTGAACAATTTTTTACTGATATTCCAGTTTCGACTACCAAATCGTTAAACTCATGCCCTATTCTCGCTGAATCTATTCTAAAAGATAATGTAAACCATTGTGATAAATATTTTAAATTTTCTCACGTTAGTAACATTGAAATAATAAAAGTATTTAAAAGTTTACAAATGAAAAATACTTCAGATCTCCACGGCCTCTCTGTTAAAATTATTAGTTCCATAATCGATTGCATTTCTCCATACCTAGCATGTATTTTTAATGACTGTGTAGACAGTGGCGTGTTTCCTGACTTGATGAAGCATAGTAAAGTTATTCCCTTGTTTAAAGCTGGTAGTACTACTGACCCTACTAATTTCAGACCTATATCAATACTACCAACACTAAGTAAAATTTTTGAAAAAGTTATTTTAAATCAATTGCAAGGACATTTTTATCGTAATAACTTAATGCACCTGCAGCAATTTGGTTTTACACGTGGTCGCTCTACTACTGATGCAGGTGTGGATCTCATCAATCATATAATCGAAGCCTGGGAGGAATCTCATGATGCAGTAGGTGTGTTTTGTGATTTGTCCAAGGCGTTTGATTGTGTTCATCATGATACTCTGGTCAGGAAGCTACATCACTACGGCGTAAAAGACCACGCTCTTAGTCTTTTGGAATCATATCTTAAGAATAGAATCCAAAAGGTCGATGTCAACGGTGAAAGATCATCTGGATCAAAGATAAGAATAGGCGTTCCGCAGGGTTCGATTCTTGGTCCTTTTTTGTTTCTTGTATATATTAATGATCTACCATATCTAGTTAAAGAAAAACATGATATAGTTTTGTTCGCGGACGATACCTCTCTACTTTTCAGAGTAAAGAGGCAACAACTCAACTATGATGACGTGAACAAAGCTATTACCGATGTAGTGCAATGGTTTACAGTAAATAACCTACTATTGAATGAAAAGAAAACTAAATGTATCAAATTTGTATTACCAAATGTTAAACCAAGCTCTACAATTATTAAGGTAAAGGATGAAAAGTTGGACCTTGCGGACTCAACTGTATTTTTAGGCATAACTTTGGACGCCTCGCTCCAATGGGGGCCACATATTGAGAAATTGTCGAAGAGACTGAGTTCAGCAGCATACGCAGTTAAAAAAATAAGACATCTCACTGATGTAGACACTGCAAGACTAGTTTACTTTAGCTACTTCCATAGCTTAATGTCTTATGGCTTACTATTATGGGGCCATGCTGCGGATGTGAACAATATATTTGTTCTGCAGAAACGGGCTGTTCGTTCAATTTATAAATTGGGACCTCGAGTCTCCTTGAGACAGAAATTTAAAGAAATCAACATATTGACATTTGTGTCTCAGTACATATACGAAAATCTAGTGTACGTAAAAATAAATATAGATTCTTTTAAGAAAAATTGTGACAGGCATAATTTTAACACTAGAAATAAGGAGCAACTTGCTGTGCACATGAGCAGGCTTAGTAAAGTAAGCAAAACTTTTAAGGGCAATTGTATACGCTTTTATAACAAACTTCCTAAAGATATTCAAGACTTACCCTTAAATAAATTTAAACCAGTAATTAAACAAAAATTGTACAAGAAAGGCTATTATGAAATATCAGACTATATGCAAGATAAATCTCCATGGGTTTAATTGAAATGTATAAAGTAAATATTTTATTAGACGAAACAAGTAGATTTATGTACTGCAATTTTTTGTTATTATTATAATTTTTTTTTTTTATGTAGCCATTTTTGGGCTATACATATACTTATATTATTCGTTATTTCCAAAATTAGCTAGGGCAGTTTAGGGCCTAGAAAGATTGTTAATTTAGAGTAGGAGCACTTCTGGGCAGGTTTTTTGGGGGGTTTTTCCTGTTCAGGGGGTCCGGTTAATTATACGCATGTTAATAACACGCTTTGGAAATCTTGACTAAAATTTGAAACAAATGTCGTTTACAAATGGTGGTGGCGTAAAGTTACGTGCTGTGTGATTAACCTGGCCAGCCCCGAGGCAGTGCCTTTATTTTTATTTTTATTTTTTTATCCCGCCCGAGCCGGTTTTCTATTAGGACAATACAAAATTGTTATAAAAAGAAGAAGATTGCGTTATGCAAATTTCTTTTTTTTACAATGACCGATCATGACGTCATTAAGTGATAATGCTATCCTACATTGAATAAAGTTATTTCATTTTCATTTTTTTTCATTTTGATTAATACGATGCTTATTACGGGGCTATGTTTACCAGAATGACCGGAAACGTGTTTGCAAAGAAGGTCGGCATGTGGTGCGCGGGCGCATAATTAGGCCACTACCGCTACCGCTCGTGGAGCCGGCGGCGGCGGCAGTGGTGGTGCTGTAGCGCTGTTGTGTGCGGGACGCGAGTGTAGATGTACACCATACGCAGTGGCGTATTTACCATAGGGGCACTCGGGGCACGCGCCCGGGGCGCAAGGCCTGAGGGGGCGGCGCAGCTGCCCTGCCTCCTTTCAGGCCGTAACCGTAATTGGTACAGTGGTGCAGTGGTGTAGTGGCGGCGGCAGCCGCTCCCCCCATTGCCCCGGCTGTCTATATTGGCGGTGCAACCGCCCCCCCAGGCCGTAATCGCCACTGAAACAGTGGTGCAGTGGCGGCTGCAGCCGCTCCCCCCATGGCCATGGCTGTCTAAGTTGGCTGCCCGCTACATGCGTTGCAGGGAGCTAAGGCCTGCCTGCCTGCCGCCCCACGGCTGACAAACCCGCCGGCCCGTCACGTGCAGGGACAAGACCTTAAACATATTATGACCTCCACTCCACGCATTCCTCCCCTAGGACTGAAAGAGAGTCAACAGAGATACCTTTTTCACGGCGTTGGTATTACGGATACCGAAGTCGCAGGTTAGAATGAGAATAGAACCCTGCTCGCGGTGCAGTGCAATTTTGCATTTGCATTTTCATTTTCGACGGACCCTAAAAACGTAACAATAAAAAAAAATACGAACACGATGGTCAGCAAGAGACAATGATTGTACCAGCCTTAACAATAATCAGCTCTTGAAGCTATAGCATCTGACGTATCCCAAAAAGCTTTGGTAAAAAGCGAAGCTACAGGGCTAATTTCTCAAATTAAGACGCTGGAAACGGCGATTTTGTCTGAACTATGGGGAAGTATTCTTAAACAGTTCAACATGGTACTCCAAAACTTTACAAGGTGTGGACACTGATATTGAGGTAGTTTCAAATCTTTATGACACACTCATTGACTTTGTTAATAATAAAAAACAATAGTAAAATAGCCATTTTTGATGGCATTGAAGAATCCGCTAAAACCAAAACATCTGAAGACTACAAAAATAACCAAAAGCGAACAGTCAAAAGAAAAAAACGAGACGACGAGAGTCGTGAAGGAGAAGTTTTGCTGCAGGGACGAGACCATTTTAGGGGTGACTACATTCTTCCCCATTTGCGATCAGCTTTTGGGGAAACTAAGAAGGCGCAAAACGGCGTACGAGGCGGTTACTTCGCATTTTGCGTTTTTAGGCCGCCCACACGCTCTCACGGAAGCTGAGATTGTGGAACACGCCACCACTCTTCATAAGGCATACCCCGAAGATTTATCGGTGGATATTAAAGACGAGTGTTTATTCCTGAAATCATTTTTGTTGTGCGACTGCAGTGCGAAACGTTCTTTTTCTGTCCTGAAAAGGATAGCTTTCAACGTTCTAGAATAAGTGAGGAACGATTAAATAGTCTGGCTCTTTTAAGTATTGAGTCAGATTTAACCAACACCGTTGATTACGATAGCGTAATTGACAATTTTGTTATGCAATTTTCACATAATTTTTTTTTAAACTATAAAAAAATTAAGATTCTATAGGTTTTATATTCTTCAATAAATGGTATTTAAGTTTATCATGTTGTATATTCTTGTTCATCCATTCTTATTAGATAAATAAGTAGGTAGTGGTTTAACACTCCACAAAGGAGGGTACTCATAGCTATGGTATCAGTGACTGTCTGTCTGTTCTGTTCTTACCTTCTAGCCCTCACCTTTTTTACTTTCTCAACTACTTCTACATCAACACAACACAATAATTTTCATAATAAATAAGATTTCGTTTATAGAGGTATGTAATTGATATTATGATAAATACCAGAACTACCCTCACTCTAAAAAGCTACAACATCACATAGGCTATATATACCACAAAAAAGATGTTATATTCGCGAAAAAACTGTCTCTAGCTACTTTTTTTTTCTGCAGTTGCTTTTTTCAATTTTCGATATTTTGTGATTTATGAGAGCTCAGGGGGGCGCCGAACCGCTCGTGGCCCGGGGCGCCGAATCTGTAAATACGCCACTGACCATACGGGTGAATGAATACCATGCCACACAATATGTCGGAAGAGGACGAACAGTTATTTACCTAAAGATTTTAATTGTTAAATTATGTTTCAGTAGAGTGAGGTTTAGGGTTCATAAAAGTCTGCATGCTGTTACCTATATAAGATTAGTAGAAAGCCAAAAGCATGACTTTTGCAAATAAAGTCTGTATTTGAATTATGATAATAATAAATTAATTTATATAAAGAGTCATAGTCATAAGTATAAACAAATAAACCAAGAAACTTTTCGGATATGAAAATGTAGACGCTACGCTGTTTTACTAGTTGCGAAGTCGCAGTTATTATTCAGAACGTACGAAATTATTGTGTCAGATTTTCTCGACATTTTCAATTGCACATTCACTTGCCTGCCGCTAGTGGCGCGGGCGGTTCACAGCTCCGCCACAGGGCCGTATTTAGGCGTCTCGTCGTGTCGACACGACGCGACGACGGGGTCGACAGGTCAGCCCAAGGCAATTGAACTTTCTCTAGAATATGCTTCAAAACGGTTTCAAGAAAAGACGATAATAAATTGGCTATGCCGATGCTGGTAAGCGTGATATGCTTATGCCTACGAAACACAGTCCAGAAACTGTTAAGCGCCGACCTCTATGTGGCGCGACCAACGCGGTGTAGATGTTAACTGTTCTGATGGCGTAGCGGATAGTGCCTGTTACGCCGAGGCTCATGGGTTCGATCCCCACAAGACACTAATTGATAAATTCAATTTTCAATAATTGTTTAGTCTGAGTGTTTTCCAGGAAGGTACGTGTGTATTTATTAACAAACAAAAATATATAAGGAGTAATATCAGTTATCTAGTTCTCATAGTACAAGCTTTGCTTAATTTGAGGCTTGATGGCGCTGTGTGAATTGTCCTGGATAGGTGCCAAGGTGAAGAGCCCTTCTAAATAGTACGACTTAACTTACCGTGGTCACGACCATCAGTCATGAGGAATCACAGAAAATAAGAAGGTTGCTCTTTACACAGCCTACCACTTTAGTAGACTCTAGGTTTTTCGACAAAGTCGACAACCGACCCGATGAACCCTTTTTCAACCGCCTACTACTAGTAGGCCTCTGACATGGTTTTGTAACGACCGCCGTCTATGTAACCTTAGATAGCAAACGGGACCGACGGTTTAACGTGCCCTCAGAAGCACGGAAACATATTTCATATCAGAATCAGGGGGTTCGGCCTGCAATATCCTAACCAGAATGGGAAAAAAAAGCAAGGTAATAATATCAATATTGTGAGTGTCCCACCGGGAATGAAACCCGGAAACTGCGCCGCGGGCAGTCGCACTACCACTGGGCCACATCGGCCGTCTAGCTAATTAAAGCAGATCCTAAGATACGGTAGCCTAAAGTTGCGTTGCGACGAAATTATTAGAGGATGGGATTTTCGGTAGTGACAATCTCATCCAGACAGACCCTAAAATCTGAAGTTATCCTAAATCCACCCCTGGTGGTTCGTGGCTGGAAACTCGTTCATTCTGCGGATTTATCGCTGTCGAGCCACTAAATGCATATTCTCCTCGAATCGCTAATGCCATACCCCCCCCCCTTTCCCACCACAGCCTTCCTAGCATTTTGTACTTCTTGCTCTAAAGCTAAAGCTCAGATTTGCGCGCGAGCCTGTAATTTTTCCTAGTGTAGCGTGAGGTTTTTTTAATTTCCCACTTTCATATAGAAAGTATGGAGGCAAATGGATTCATATTTTATGACTTGCGGAAATGTAGGAAATGCTTTACGTAAAATGCAACTGAAAACCTTCGGAAATTTTTGGTTAAAAGCACCGCGAGGTCGTAGGGTTCTGCCCAGTGCAGGGTTTGGAAATTGAAATTGAAATTCTTTATTCAATGTAGGATAGTATTATCACTTATTGACGTCATGTACCGTCATAGTAAAAAAATATATTTGTATCTCACAATTTTCTTTTTTTTATAACAATTTGTAATGTCCTAATAGAAAACACCCCAGGAGATGGGACTGAATCAACACATTTATTTATTATAATGTCTACCTATTAGTAATAATGTATAGGTAAGTATAATATATTATAACTATTACTACCTGCGTACTAAGTTTTTAACTACACTTGTTTTCAGACATTTTCCACTCATTTGAAGACGTCAATAAGTAATAATACGTTTCTACATTGAATGAGGAAAATTTCATGTTCATTTTGGCTTGTTTGCGCCATTTTCATCAGTAAGTAAACGTGGAATATTCATAGTGGCATACAATATTTGTGGTAGCATAAATTAACTATGGAGGTACCATCTGCAAAAATTAACATCCTCCCAAAAAAGGCATTGGCAAAATACCAACGCGAATATTGGCTATGGACAGCCTCAGGCATGCAGTGTAGGTACATACAGGGTGATCAATATGCGATTGAATCGCGGGAACACAACCAACAGCAGCGGCGCATCCTGTACAGATTAACCCAATTTCCAATATCTCGAATCATTTAATGGGTTTGGGCTGTGTGCGGTGGTGTGTGTGCTGTACGAATCTCATAAATCGTTATGTTTATGGCATTCCTAATAAAAATATTTACAACTGTGATGGAATTAATCACCTGCTTTACGTTCTGATAAAAACAAAATCTAAATACTAAATTTAAATTATTTCTCGGTCATTTATAAAAAAAATGTAATGCAGAATTGCAAAGAATAGACGACATGACGTGTCAACCAAGTGTAGGTAGCAGTACCTACACTTGGTTAGTATCTGTGAGTGTGATATCTCAAATGCAATTTCATCGTGAAATAACAATCTTGGCAAAAGAAAGAAAGGGGAATCAATTAAATGCTGCATATTGAGAGGAAGAAATGCAAATAGATAATTTGACGCACCAAATAAGATATTAAATGGATAGGATTCATTTAAAAATCGTAAAATATGCAGGTAACAAATCCTAGTAGACAAGCAAGAAAGATCGCACTTGATAAAGTGTGCACACAACTGCAACTTGGCACAGAATTGTAGTAGAAAAAACGAGCACCGTCGCAGGGCGTAACCGGCAAGCACAGAGCACGGTTTTAAACGTAATTTATTGCGAGGGTGAGAGGCTGCTGCCCTGCCGCATGCCGGCTGCCCGAGCCGCGCGCCGCCGCCGCCGCCCTGGCCGCGCCGCGCGGGCCTCCAGGCGAGGCAGATTGGAAATGCGCTAATCCCCGATGCAACGCCGGCGATAGGGTAGGTCGGGGTCGGGGTCCCCACCACCATGAGCCATCAGCTGACAACACCATATCTACCAGATAAAACTGATTAATTCGGTAATGGCCTCGATTCTTAAAATACACTCCTATGCCAACTATTAGCTAGGTAAGGTATGTCGGTACGTCAACGACTAAGTACCTACTTTAAACCTATAAAATTATTATGATCTTTAAAATAGTCCAGACCATCATCCCAAAGCAATCTGTTACGGCACACAAATAGTAACTCCAGCGAATAGTTTGTGAAAGAACCGTTTATTAGCGGCCGGTGACGTGCACTGGAAACTGAAATAAATCTGAAGAGTGCAGCGCCGCATTACAACTACTACACTACCGCACCAGTTCCAAACGATACATTATTTTGGCTACAAATTACAAGAGAATTTCAACCCGCCGCGCCCGGGTTACAATACAAAGCCTTCAAACAACTTGAATGAATGAATTTATTTGTTAATCAAAATACCTACAGTACTTGTTCTTAAAACTAAACATAGCCCCATAAAACTACTTTTCGAGATTTGTCTGTGGAATTGTCGAGTCTTATAAGTCCGAAAAAGTAAAAACTATACTTGATTAAATTATTGTTGCGTAGAGCAAATCAAGTAGTCACGACCACAGAATAATAACTAGTAACCCACGACGATGGCTTGGTCATACACCTTCCCTAAATTATGTTGAAAAAAGAAAACAAAAGATTAATTAGCTGTGGCATCGCGTCGCTATTTTAATAATATTTACAGGCTGCATTTTCATTGAAGACAACGGGATTAGTCATGGGAAAATGTGATCAGTATGTCCTATATTATTATTCAGTTATTTCTTCCCTCGCCTAATCTAGACGCGCTCAAGCTATAAATGGAGTTTCCTCTCAAAGAGGCATGGATAGACCTTATTGGGACCTATCTGGTATACGAATGGCGAATGGCAGTGAAAAGGGTTGGATTAGTCCCGATAACGCTAGAGACGGTTCGCTACTGTACTTGACTGTCCCGTCGTCATCAGCAGCTAGCAAGCCATCCCACTTGTGACCCGCGCCGTCCCCGCCGCGCCGCCGCCGCGCTATCACGATCCAACTGATTTCAATTCGAAATATCTCCTTTGAATAGTCCTCTGGTATTCCCCAAGGAAATCAAACTACAATTCGGTTAAATTATTTCAGATTTCGCACTGTAATAATTATACCTACTTCAAAAAAGTCACTAATTAACTATTTCTTTGTAACATACACAATAACACAATGGCAACAAGTAGAGCTATACCATTATCATGGGACAACTCTGCACATATGCGGGAAACCCTATAGGTAAGTAGAGAGTGAAAACATTATAATATTTAAGAAATTACCTACAACGACTTTACTTTTGAATACCAACCAACAGCCTTTACCTTTAGGATTGAAAACAAACAAAACCCCAAAAAGTCATAATTTTGAGAGCAACGGATTGAGGATCGACAAAAGTAAGATTAATATCGATTATATACAAATATCTTTATTTAAACTAACTCGACCTTACCCCACATTTTTGTAACGTAAACTGTAGAATGTTTATTCTGCTAAAGTTATCTATTCGGTAGCCGTGAGCCTAAGGAGCAGTCAGCTATCGGTAGGTAATAATGTTTGGTTAACGCCATGATGATGTCATAAATAAAAGCTATTCTCTTTGGTACACTCGACACCAAACACGTATCGTTTTACGGTAAACGTAACGTTATTATTCTATTCGTTTCTTTTTAAACACACAATAAAATTTTCAAAGGATGTCTTAAACAATTTTGCCCTTGGCTTTGGGCTTTCAAAACATGAAGATCATGATCATGCCAATCCTGCACGTAGTTTAGGCGTGAAAGAGTAAGTAACAAACAAACCTACCTACATCCGCAAATCCGCATTTATAGTACTTACTAGCTGGTACCCGCGAACTTCTTGACTCTAAGTAACTGGTTACTGGAAAACTTTATTTCCACCAGCAGCGTCTTTTAATTTACATGGCTCCGGAAGCAAGACAATGCCCATAAGCTGTCGCTCAATCATTTCTTAATCCACAGCACAGTTCATTGGTCGACCCATTCCTTAGAAAATAATAATTTTGTGTATCTCTACAATGTGGGACCCTCAACAGGAGAAAATGTTTTACAGGGCGAAATTACCCATGAAACTGAACAACTTTCCTAAGTACCTGACTCGGTCGGCTGGTACATTTTGTATGGGAGTTCTAATATGTTTTATCTACACTCGTCTCATAATGTTCGAATTATGAATTCGAAAACAGATGCATAATGGCCTACTTTATGCATTCTGCCTATAAAAACTAGGGTTTACTATAAATTACAGAAGCGTAATGACTTAATGAGAAAACTCTAAATACGATAAAGTTGAGAAATGAAACGAAGTTTTTTTTGCCAATACTCAAATCGCTATCTTCCGCCGCACCTGACAGTTGTTGCTGTACGGTAATTTTTCGGATGTTGTTCAGTTGTTTTAATAGGTTTTTGTTCTGTTGTTGTTGAGATGTTGTTCAGATGTTGTTCAGATGTTGTTCAGTGGTTGTTCAGATGCTGATTAGTTGTTGTTCAGATGTTATTCCGATGTTGTTCAGTTGTTGTTCAGTTGTTTAGTTATTTGCTGTTGAGACTCGACATCTAAACAACTGTTAGTAAAGAATCTTCAAAAATTCATATCAAGCCATATTACGTTCTCGTATTGAATTTGACCATGTATCGGGCCTTGCAATCGCCGGTGCGGACGTTTGGAAAAGTGTTCAACTGAGTAAATTTTTTAGAGTGTAGATAAAATAGTGTATGCAACTGCATATAATTAGGCATTAGAATGCTTGTGTCAATCTATTATCACACTCGGCTACGCCTCGTGTGATAAACAGACACTCGCATTCTAATGACCCCCATTATATGACAGTTGCATAAACTACTATTTGAATATTCCGTCCTATGTTCAAAACTTTGTAAGTTTTATGGGTAACTAGCTTTTACCCGCGACTTCGTCCACGTTATGTTCACAGTTAGTGTGACTGTGATATTAGAACAGTTCTTATCTCTACTGTTTAAAGATGACTTCCTTGCTTCTGTTGTTAAAGGGACAATTCAAACTCCAGAGGTGTCGATTTAAGCACATTAAAATGGTCAGCATAAGTAGCTAAGACAGATAAAAAGGTAATTTAAGTTACTGTAATACATTTTTATATTTTATTTCCTTACACTTACAAAATACGCCGCATCGGACGTCAAAAAATGTGATCCCCGCCTTAACGTGTCATGTGGATGATACTTTTTACTTAAGAACATGGTAAGGTATCACCTAAGAAGATATGGCTAAGTACAATGAAGGTAGCACATACGAAGAAACCAACCATGCCTGTATCTCCAATAGTTTAGCTGGGCTCCTGGTGGTACACCTGGCCCCTGTTTAATAAAGCTGACAATCCGACATAATTGTCAAAAACCTACAAATTTGTCGCATTGTCATGGTAAACTCGTTTAATAAAAATGACAATTATGTCACAATTCGACAGGTAAAGTATTGACAAATTGTCGCAATTGTAAATGCGTTTAATAAAACTCTACAATTATCGAAAACCATGGTCGAGCCCCGTGACAATTGTCAGTGACAAAATTGTCGCATAATCGTGACATATTTGTCGGCTACTGACAAAATTGTCAAATATTAAATTTATGGAATTGTGTGAGCGTACACTACAATAATTCATACAATTTTAATGTTTATTCGAATAAGAGGTTTTTGTGACTATAATTCTTGTTTTGTCAATGTTTTTGGATACCTTTCAATTATGGATATGAATAATAAAATTACCACTTTGGAGCTGATATTTAACAATAAAGATTTAGTGTGTGGCATCACTACTCTCGTTATTAGACTTAAGCACCATTTTTGGAAAAATTAAGCTTTTATAAGCTTTAATTGATAGCGCGACATAGGGTAGGGGCACCTGTCAATAATATCCGACAATTCTACAAATATGTCAATATGTCGTGACAATTATCCGTTTAATAAAGCAGAATCGACAAGTTTTTCACGACAATTTGTCACCTGTCACCTGTCGCGCAAAAAGTTTTATTAAACAGAAAATTGTCAAATTGTCACGATAATCCGACATATTTGTAAATTTTCCACCATGACAATTTTGTCACCTGTAAGTTTTATTGAACAGAAACTTGTCGAATTGTCGGAATTGTCAACCATGACATAATTGTCGCTTAGTCAGTTTTATTAAATAGGGGCCTGGTGGTCTACATAAGGTACTCCAGATCCCCAATGTCCTTGTGAAAAGAAGCGGCCCATCATACTGAACAACTTTTGTTGAAGAACCATGCCTGTATCTCTAATAGTTTAGCTGGGCTCCTGGTGGTACACCTGGTGGTCTACATAAGGTACTCCAGATCCCCAATGTCCTTGTGAAAAGAAGCGGCCTATCATACTGAACAACTTTTGTTGAAGAACCATGCCTGTATCTCTAATAGTTTAGCTGGGCTCCTGGTGGTACACCTGGTGGTCTACATAAGGTACTCCAGATCCCCAATGTCCTTGTGAAAAGAAGCGGCTCATCATACTGAACAACTTTTGTTGAAGAACCATGCCTGTATCTCTAATAGTTTAGCTGGGCTCCTGGTGGTACACCTGGTGGTCTACATCTGTACTCCAGACCCTCGAATGGTGATAAAAAGTAGCCTATGTCCGTTCTCGGTATGCTAGCAATCTCTGTGCCAAGATTCATGAAGATCGGTTCAGCGGTTTGGCCGTGAAAGCGTAGCAGACAGACAGACAGACAGACAGACAGACAGACAGACAGAGTTACTTTCGCATTTATAATATTAGTGTGGATTTGCCCCTGTTGTGGGCCTCACATTGCATAAATTAACTGACCCCCCTGAATTCCGCATAACGATCCTCGGTTCCTAGAAGCGGCACATTATGCCGGACAAGTGTTGTTGCTGCAAATTATTTTCTTTATCTCGTAAAGTCTATCAGATACTATAGAACCTCGATGTATACGTGTCAGCAGAAACGACCCATCATACCGAATGATTTTTGGTATGGAGCCATGTCCGTACCTCTAATAGTTTAGCTGGGCTCCTGGTGGTATACACCAGGTACTATAATCCCTCGAGTTCTATAGTAG
Organism: Tuta absoluta; assembly: GCA_027580185.1. Taxonomy (NCBI): domain Eukaryota; kingdom Metazoa; phylum Arthropoda; class Insecta; order Lepidoptera; family Gelechiidae; genus Tuta; species Tuta absoluta. Next base: position 21,429,033 of record JAQAHW010000004.1, read on the forward strand.
CCTATGTCCTATCTAAACATATCGCCTTTTTGACACTTTTTTTAACCATGGTATCAACTATGGTATCAAAGTATCAACTAATTGAAGAAAGTGGTGTGACGTGGTACATATCTTCTGATTTACTTTGGTTCCCGCGGGAATGAGTAATTTTCCGCGGTTAAAGGTAGCCTATGTCCTTTTGCTTAATTGCATCGAAATTGGATCAGTGGTTTAGGAGTGATAGCGGAGTAGACAGACAGGCAGAGTTACTTTCGAATTTATAATATTAGTATGGATTAGTACGGTGCGGCTGCGGTGTGAATAACAGAAAACTTAACAATTGAGTTCAATTACTAGCACAAACTGTTGGAGTGTTGGTGTGGTGCGATACAAAGCGAATGTTGTTTAAATTAACGAATAATTAAGATCCATTAACACATGCAGCCGGTAATGGAACATGAGCAATACTACGAATTATGTTCAATTATTATTGTATCACCTCCCAAAAAACTTCCGAAGCAATAACAGTACCTACAAACTGGTTATAGTATAGGTAGGTAGGTACGGATTCTTAGAAAGATATACCCAAAATCACGGACTGTTTAGGTACTGCTATTGATTCAAAGCTACTTAATACTTGATTTCATACTGTGGATTATCTTGTCATGCTGAGTCGCACGGTGTTAGTAAAAGTATGTTTCTTCCAAGGGATGGAACGGTGTGTGAACAAGTTTTTGTATGGGAGATCCTTACATCTTTTTGAAATTGATGGCGGTCATGGTTTGTTTCCTCCGTTTATTTTATTTTAGTTTTAGGTCTCATGGAAGACCAGCGCTATGGTGGCGCTCTACAAACAAATGTAAGCTCCTTTATAGCAAACCACGAGTGAGAACCTTTTGTTTGTTTAATGTTTGCGACTGTACCTAATGATAAAATTATTGTTGGATAACAAAACATATTCTATTCGCAATAAAATTTGTGTTATTTTGATCTATTCGCTTTGTATGGGATTTCGAACAATTTTTTCTCATATGCCAACCTGCGTTCCTTCTAAAGTTGTTCAGTTTCATAGGCTGGTTTACTCTTTGTACTTACAGAACGAAGTACTTTTCCTAATATCGTGCAGGCATTCCCGAACGGTCAGAACTCTTCGTTCACAAGTGGATACTTGTGGTAGCCCTCGGAAGCTTTTATCTCAAGAATGTAAATAGAGTCGATTTAATCTAGCTGCAAATGCAACATACATAATATATGTACAGCTATGATTTATTTACTTTTTTTAACTTACAGCGCCACACATACATTACCTAAAAATTGAGTTGGTAAATATGAAAATTTTGAAGAAAATCGCAAAGTTATAAAAGTTTGATAAATGAACCTTACCTTATATTGTATGAGCAAATATAGTGTCGTATACCTGGCGGAAGTCCGTATCACTTGCACACTGCACTTGCACCTCGCGTCACTGAGTCCACGCTTGTCACACTCCTCGCTCCAGCTGCTGGTCGCGATGTTGCGTGCACTGACACGGAGGTTGGTCGGGTTTCATTCACCGGCAGCACTCGGTACACTGCAGTGTAGCTGGTGAGAGACGCGCGCCGCACGAGAGCCGACAGCCGCGCGGAGCCGAGCCGGCGATCTGTTGTCTTCCGATACATAAACAAACTGCGGACGCGATGAACCTAGCCGCGTGCTGCGTACCGCCCGCCGCCGCGGTACTCAGCATACTCGCATACACGTCGCTCTTCAGGAGTGACCGTTTCAGAAGTTTCACGCAAAACTGCACAACTAGGTTCATATCTATGGATGTCTGTGCAGTTGTGTATCTCAGACAACTTATTATGCAAGCACACTCTATCAAAAGAACGAAAAACAATTTAACAAACCTAGATAGTCGAGACTGTATTAATCGGACGGTGGCGACTGTTGATGAGGTTATGCCTTGATCACACGTATCGAGTACAGCTCACAGTCAGTGCGAGACATCGGCCGAGTTATAGTAAGTACGAAAACTTGATCGAGTGAGTAGACGCCCAATGCACTGACTCGCCCTCTGTACTCGCTACGTGTAATCACGGCTTTGCTAACTAAACTAAATTTTCTACTTCAAAAGCAAATACATGCGTTAGTAGTACCTAAGTATAGTTAGTGTGAGTACATACTTAACTTACTCAAAGTTTATCTTGTGAAGGGAAACAAATGGTACCACTTCAGATTAGCGCTAGTGTGACGTACTGGAAGCTTCCGCGTCTGCGCGCTGGGGTCGGAAGGATGCTCCGCGCGGGTGGATTGTTGACGCTATGTCCTTGCAACAGAGTGCACGAGCCGGCGCTATCACCCCATCATCTCTACGGCAGACCACTTCGCTCCATTATACGTGGAAAGCCGTCGGATTAGGGTCGAGATTGACAACGAGGGTGGAGGCTCCATCACGTGTTGGTCGCAGGGCGCATCGCGGGCGGGGGCGGGCGGGGGCGGGCGGGGGCGGCGGGGCGGGGGTAAACGATTGCAGTTTGGTGAACTCCAGCGATGCGCCCTTCGGCCCTCGCTAGTTTAGGGTTACAAACAAAATAAAATCCGCACCTACACACGACCATCCCTCGAACCATGCACAAACATAAATCCACTCGATTGTTTCCTGATATCTTAAATTTTGAATCTAGTTAGTTTATTTTACCAACTACAGCCCAACACTAACAAAACCTACCTGACACCATACATACATACACATATCACGACTATTATCCCTTGCGGGGTAGGCAGACCGAAAACGGCCTCAAAAACGGACATTTACGCCACGTCTGACATATTATTTGAGGGTCATTCGGAAAATTGACACCACTCTAATGAACTAACCAAATGGTTGATAACCCGGCAGTAAATTCCTCGTATACTAAAAACTTTGTTTGCAGATGTTTCGTACATGATCACAAAATATGATTTCTAATGACATACAACAGGTCAAAATTCATAAAGCTATTGCGGCTGTAGCACAAAGTAAGTATTGGCGGCGGCGGCGCGCGTGTAGCTCGTGAAAAATAAATTTTAAAGTTATATTTTGCGTTTTAAATTCGCCATTTTGAACTAATGAAAGTTTTAATATTGCCCGCGTCACTCGCACTACTAAATAGAATCTAACTATTGTATGTCAAGATCCGTCCTTGCTGTTTGAGCTCGTGAAAAAAAATTTTAGTTGTCCACGTACATGCAAACCCTTCTGCTGAGGCAGTCGGGTAAATATCAAAACCAGATGAATCTATTGTGAGCCATAAACAGATAAACTTTAGCTATTTCTGATCGCATAATCATCGGCAGTAAGAACCGCACACGAAAACATATCCGAATCAACAAATAAATGGTTTATATTAAAAACGCGAGGTTATGGTACAGTAGGCAGGTGTTCTCAGTGGAAGGTTTCAGTTTCAGCCGCAGATGTGGATTCTTGGCATTCTGATTCAACATCATCGCGGCCGTCGGTCGGTCGCCTGAGGGACATCGCATATCTAGCGCCATGCCATTTGACGCGAGGAATGAATTTAATCGTGAAGTAACTGAAAAACATCGAAATACAAAGTAACGAACACGAACAAACGTCAATGAATTTTGGACCAAAATTCATGATATTATTTTTTCTTTTATTTTAATTTTTCTACTAAATAATACGCTAGATGTGCGCGGGCCTTAAGGTCGCAAGCGCATGACGCATCGACGTATCGGTATTTAAATTCGCCTTTTTCTACCACCACCGGTCCGTATCGTCTGTTCCAAGTTATTCACGATGTATCACGTCATTGCAGACTCTGCAATGCAGAGACAGACAGTGCTCTCTTTATGCTAACAAACAGCGGTATTTGTTCAATAGTAATTCTGTTTAGCAAAGTTATGCTTTACGGCTAGTCAGCGGCTAACAGATCAAATATTCCCTTTTCATCTAGCTAGGTACATAGCATTCTTTACAGAAAATCACAAGAAGAAGGCTTTTCACAGTTATCAACAGGAAATACTCTGAGAAATCGTTTCAGAAATTTATTAATGTCACTTATTTTTTAGAACTCTGCTTACTCTACTTGATTAATGTTATGAGCTAAGTTATTTCACGAGTGAGTAGGTATGCATGCTGAATAGATCGGCTGGTTACTTGGCGGCTGAGGCGCGCCCGCGACCCGCCAGTTAAGTTTTTACGATTCTCACGAAATATTTTCTCTACAAATTGTAACTAATTCCTATCGCTCTTTTAAAAAAAGCCAAGGGAGAAAAACAGGAAAATCCCAGCAGCAGTTCTCATCTTGATTTTAAAGTGACGTTTCATTCTTTATATTACACAGAACAGGACCATAAACTCGCTTATTTCGCTTTATACAAAAGACAAACGTCACTTGGTCGCTTGAATTTTCTATTGAGATAAGGATTATCTAGAGAAATATCCTTTTTTTTTGCGGGTAGCTAGCCAAATCAACAACAAGTGGCTCTTCATATATTTATTCGTTTTTAATTTAAATCACAATTTGTTTGGAAAACTAAAATACATTTTACATAGTAAGGGTTGCATAACTAAGTACTAGTGTTAGCAGATTTTTATGTAAAGTATTTCAAGGATTTTTACCTGCTGGCCAGTTTGTACCACTGATCTACCCACGGTCACTACACTTAATATAAACACTATGGCTGATAAGGACATCCAGACTCTTTTGGACACCCAACACCGTCTTGAGAAGTCACTGCTGGAAAGGATGACAACCTTCGATGACAACTTGAAGCAGGCAGTGGCAGCAGCCAACAAGGACACTGTAGCTAAGTTGAGAACTGACTTTGGTGGTTTCAAGGACATTGTTTTCGGCATCCTGGATATGTTGCGGAGTCAGATTTCCAGACTGCACAAGTCCATGGAGGCAATGGAACAGCGTCACCGGAGAAAGTGTCTCATTTTCAATGGTGTTGTCGAAGAAGGGTCCAAAGAGAATACTCAAGCATTGGTGCTCAACATCATCAACAATCAGTTGGAGCTAAAGACTGTGACTGCAGACTCTTTCAAGACTTGCCACAGACTGGGTGGGCTTAGACAGGATGGTGCCCGTCCCATTTTAGTGAGGTTCACTGAAGTGTTCATAAAGGCGTCTGTTTGGAAGTCCAAAACCAAACTGAAGGGCACTAAGGTTTCTATGGCCGAGTTTCTAACGCAGACCAGACAGCATGTCTTCATCAAGGCCCGGAAACACTTCGGAATCAAGCAGTGCTGGTCCATGGATGGCAACATCAACATTAAGTTGCCTGACGGCAAAAAGTGTGTCATACAGTCTTTGGTTGAGTTTGACGATCTCGTCAAGAAGTTTCCGTCGCCGCAGCCCGGAGTCGGGGCCACTGGAGGCAGGTCCAAGGAATAACATCGGTGTCGTCATAGTTTTTTTTTTTATTTTATTGTTCAACACCGCGGTATCTCTGAATATTTTTAGTTTTTTTTTGTTCTTTCTTTAACAGTCTTCTCGAGCTTAGAGGCAGCCATTGGAATCTCCGAACAAAGCTACCGGACCGTATACCTGTCCCAGTCCCACGATTATCTTCTGAGTTACGATTAGCTACATCGAGACGAGGCTGTATGGTTTTAAGACCTTTGCCTGTCCAATGGATAAATAGAATACAAAAGAATTTTATCTATGCCTGTCAAAATCAAACTGTTATTTTTTTCACGGCCAACTTCTAACGATTTCTATTTCTTTAATTACATTTATCCTTAATATTATTGTAAACATTGACCATTTTATAACCATTTATTTTATTTTGACCTGTGCTATGGGCAAAGACGAAGAAAAGTGAACTTGGCGAATACGAGGTGACAGCATTCGATAAAAATTTGTATTGCTGTTTTTACGATCAAGAATTTATTGAAACTGTTTAGAACATCGTTTAGAACGCAGTTTCGCTGCAATTTTTGTGGTATGTAATATAAGTAATGATATGACTTCAACGTTCATACTTATTCGCTATAGCAAATGTAAGCAGCTTCCCTTGATGTTGATATCACAATATTTTTTTGCTGATGTGTGTCTAAGTGTCTAGTTTCTTTGGTGCGTTCATTACGGTAGTGACCAGTTTAAAACAATCCAATGCTTTCTACTTTCAGAATATAACAAAGATTCGAGCAACTTAGATGTTGTGATCTTAGTAGACTGGTGATCTGTTGAGTTCCATACAAATGAAGATCCACACATTCGATTCTTCGTCGGCATCCAAACTGGTGAATTAAATGCATGGTGAGTTATACTTTTTCTCTTTCCGCACGTTCAATAACCGCAGTATCAGCGTATTTAAACTGCCTACTAGGCCGACGAGGCAGTGTAGCGATCAGCATTTAAGTAGGCTGAATCATCTTAAACATCATCCCGGCCTGATGGCTTGATATGCTCTCCAAAGCAATGTACAATTGAAATTAAGAACAGCTACACCGAGCGATAAGTTGGCTAAGTATCAATAGACGCTAGACTACTGCATCACAGAAGGTGTGCGTCAATATAGCATGATGTCCCACATTCTCCACCACCTTGCCTATAATAAATGAACTCACGACTTCCCTACACTTATTATATACAATAGAACAATTACAGCCTAACACTATATTAATGTTTCAGAATAGTGCAATTCTATGGGCAGTATCAGCGGGCAGTATCAACTGATACAGAAAAAAAATAAGAATCGTATCCGCGCCTATTTTGCCTACCTGATAAGGTAGAAGGTAATGTCGCAGGTTTTAGACCAAAACCTAGTTTTGTTATCTTTTATATAAGACAATTAAACTTAATTTTAGTTTAAACATTAGCATGGAGAAAAAATAAGTGTACCATATAAGCTTGGTGGGCTGGGTGGCGTTTTCGTTATTCAGCTCTGAAAACACATAATTATAAACCTGATATAAACAATTTAGGTTTGCACGTCTCATCATCATCTGCCTGCCCTTATCCCAATTTATTTGGGGTCGGCGCAACATGTTTTTTTCTTCCATTCATCTCTATCAGCTGTCAAATCTTCGTTTACACCCTTTTGCTTCATATCATCTTTTATACAATCCATCCAAACTTTTTTAGGCCTTCCTCTCTTTCTGCATCCATTTACATTCATATTCAATACTCTTTTTGTCACATGATTTTCATCCCTCCTCATAACATGCCCATACCACGATAAACGGTTTGCACGTCTATTTTATCAAAAAATCGGTTGGTCATGATCAGCAAAGTAAATAGAAACTCAAATTTCTTTGACACACTCAATTATTATTGTGTGGATCTTTATTTATCTTATCCTGTTGTAGTTAAATTGCATACATTCATTGCGACGGACAGAAGGCTCGTACTTTGAGATTTATCTATCGTATCGTTTTTAATAAAGTTTTCCTATGCTTTATTTTCAGGCTCCCAGAGTGATACGAATAAGAAACCGGCGTATGGCGGCTTGAGGTGACAGTCGTTTACTTCGTGTTTAGTTTGCTGTAATAAAATTATTCGTATTTAGTTTGCTGTAATAAAATTATTTTAAATTATGTAACATTCATTTTATTTAACCTTTTCGCCGCCAAGCCATTCGAGTAAAAAATTGCAACCAGCGCCACACCAATTTCTTGGGAAAGAAATACTCAATAAAATAGAGATGTCCAACAGTTCATATCGAAAATAAATCTTCACTTTTTAAACCGAGTTTTGATTAATCTAAAATCATTATTTTGCCCTCTACTTTTCAGTTCTGATTTCATATAGGTCAAAATAATAATATAGGATAGTAGTAGTAGTGGTGGCCTGGTAAACAACACTAGGCATATTCAACAAGTTTATTTTTAGTTCAGTTTTCGATCAGCACTGGCGCATTTCTATTACGCGTCTCTCTATATCGCGTTGTCGGTTATAGACGACTGTGGCGTCGGTAGCATTTCTATATTTTCAAACCCTTAAGACAAATAAGGATGTAATATAGAATATCGATAAAAAAAATTAGAACATCATAGGATTTATGCTGGTATTTATTTTAATATTTTATTGTGACTATTTGTTTTCTTTCATTTCTTTTTCTTATTTTACTTACGTTGAATATTAATTAAAAACGATTTTTAATAGTAATGAACACGATTTAATATAAAATATTTATTAAACATTACTAGTGTCAACATCTTTAATTAACGAAAATAAACAAGTTATAGAATCATGTATAACAATGAAATTGGATCAATAAAAACGAACAAAATACAAATATTAGTACTGATCTGCTAAGTATTACTTAAATAAATATAATTATGAATACATAATTTGAAATAAGGAGTGCCGACATGCACACTCACTTTTTCTATCGTAACATACAAAATTATACCTAACAGATATCAACTGCATAAAAATATACCTATAATATGAAACGAAACTATATATGATATAAAATTCACTAAAATCAACATGCATAATCAAAACTTATATTCAAATTTGTACTTAAAAACTATTTCGTTTGAGCTTCTTTTATGGTCGCATAGACTTCGTCCTAAACCTGGTCCAGCTTCTCGTCGGGGACTTCTTTTAACATTTCTTCGTTTTGTTCAAAATAGTTTTTCTTTTGTCAAATTGGCATTCTGAAAAAAAAAAAGTTTCATGTCTACTCTAAATAAATAATTAAACTAATAAATTATTACAAGTATAATCAATAACATACGTCTGTTATCAGCATGTTTCTGCGTAGAACTGGGCAAAGGAGCTTCTGCAGCTTCTTTTCTTTTTTGCTTATCTGGAATACACAATAATTGATTAGGTATAAGTTTAGTGTAAGTAATTTAAATCTAATGATTTTTAAACGTAAAAATATTCAGTCGCGTATGTTGATGCCTTTGATGTGGAAGGACAAAATAATAATATAAAGAAACAATACGAGACAAAATAACAAAGAAATGAAGATAAAGTATATTATTTGACTTTTATTTTGTTCATAGATAAGATATCTTAAAATGCCCTACAGAACTGCGACGGCATATGTCTATTTTACATAAGGACAACTTTCTGTTATTAAATTACTAAACTAAAATTTAACATAGTCAAGTCCAGTAAATAAGTAAGTAGGTACTTAATAATAATAATTGTTAAAGCCCATAAATTTACTCGTTGCCATATAATTTGGAATAATAAATTCGGTCAGTATTTTGTACTCACTTTTCATCGCCTTTATTTCTGCTTCAGCTATTTTCTTCCACTTCAAATATTCGCGACGGGACATCATCTTTTATGCACTTTAACTTGACCGTACTCGTCAAAAACTGGTGAAATGACAAAAAAACATATCTCCTAACATAACACAAACTAAAAAAAAGCACGAGTGCCAATTACTTTCGTGGAAAAACTGCAACTTTGAGTAAACAGGGCCATAAAACACGTGCGCATAAAACAATAAATTGTTCCAGGCGGCGTTGGGTTCAAACAGCTCTTATCCTATGAGGTTGCGGTATTTCGTTTTTGACCACAAGAGACAAAAGAAATGCATATTTCTGGTTTTATTGTCATTTGCCGCTATTATGCTTGGTTTAAAACTATTTATGTAATCTTCATTGAGGTTACGTGTCTGATGTATTTCAAAAAATCTTTCCCATTTTGGTAAATAAATTAAAGACAAATGTCAATGATTTCTGTCCGACAAAGATAAGGCTCAAGGTGTTACTCCGTGTACAGTATTGTACCTATTCGTTTGTAAATTAACATCCGTAACAACATAAAAGTAACTATGAAATGCTAATAAATAACCGCTGATATAAGTACAATACCTTACGAAGGGCGTTATAAAAAGTAAATAGAAACAAACCGAAGTAATAATCAAATAAACCGGGTAGGAATAGAAAAAAAATGTTAAAGTATTGAATATAATATATAATAAATCTTAAAATAATAGTTATGTCGGTTTCCCATTTGCCTGAGATACAGGAATTCATATTCTTAGTTTAGGAAATGGTTAAGCCGCAGAATTATTTCATATAAGTGTACCTTTTTGTAATTAAGTTTATTAAATAAATAATTATCTTATCTCTTATTATCTAATAATAATCTTGTATCAGAATTTGACCCGTTAAATTGAGTTCACATGAAACCCTCCCAAACGCTCCTAATTTATTTATTATTATTTATGATTATTAGGTATTTACTTACCTCTAAATCTTCTTCTTCGAGTAATCCACGTTCAAACGACAGATCAACGTCATCCTCTACGCCTTCTAAAATCTGTAGAAGTTCTGCTAAACTAAGCTCGTCGGCACTCATTTTCCCATCACTATTTTTATGTCACTACTGCAATGACGTCAGAGCGTGTCGTCTTTACCCGACTACGGCGTACAGTGCACTCACAATGGTCAAGCAATTATCGCTGTGCACGAGTCGCCGAAACCGGTTTGTCGATACTCAATCAAACAAAGAAAATAATGTCTAATACTTGGCGTATTTCTACAAATCGATGTCGGGAATATTTTCAATATACATTAAAATAATAAGAAAATGTTATTGTTATGACAAACTTGACAAATATCTAGGCATAGTATATTCCGTAAATATATTATAGATGTATCGATGTTTCACATTTGTACTAGTAAGGAACAACACTTCCAGTCGTGTGGGGCCGACTATGGCGTGTGAGAATGGTACTTCTGACAGCTTCAAAACGTAATCAGTATTTTTCTTATTTAAACTACAAATCTAATAAATATCTAAGCGCAAAAGTTCATAAATCAAAGTAGAGGGTACAATAAATGCAATATGCGAAAAATAAAAGATAGATACGGTTTTAAAATGCTAGTTTATGAACATAAACTTTGACGAAGTTTTGTCGGCTGTACCCGACCGTGGCGCTGACGGCAAGTCGCGGGTTGTCGGCTATACCCGTCTGTGGCGGTGAAAAGGTTAAATTACCTGTATAATAAAAATACCTGTGAAAAATACTACCTATTACTGTGACTACTACACATCACTATTAAATACTAGGAGGTAACAATATAACGTAGCGAGTACGTCCATGGTACATCACAGTAAAATTACACAATCCATGGTCAATTCACGTAGTGGTATATTGTAAGTCTATGGTCAATTCAGTAAGGACTTCATGTACTAAGGCTTGTTGCTTATCTGTCCTTTAGGACATATATATAAGAGATCTGTACTTAGAGGTTATGTTTTTGTGTCAATACGTAAATGTCAAGTGCGAATGCGTTCCGTTTCTCACATTTATATATTTCATAAAACTATTTTCTTGTTTCACAATATACGATTTAGTTTTTTTCTTCTTCTCGCATGTGCTTACTGTGTTGAAACGGATCGCTAATGTCAAATTAGTAGTCACGTTCTGTGGGACGCAGTTTTAATTTTATATTCTTGTTTTTTTGTAAGTGTAAATTAGTGTACCTTTTTGTTGTTCTCTGATTATTTGCTTTATATCAGAATGATTTGTGTAAACGGCTGGCCGGCGGGATAAATGGATAGATTAGTTATTTATTATCCCACCTGTTTAAATTATTAGGAATAATTAATTTACTTTATTTATATATATATATATTATTTTACTAGATTTATATTTATTTAATATAGTTTACATACTTTAATATTCATGGATTATGTATCTGATGATGATTCGTTTCTTTCCGCTCTAAATGATAGTAGTTCCAGCTCATCTTTTGATTCTTGTGGTAGTTATGATTCTCTTGGTAACCAACTCCATAAAATATTTACTAACTTCAGAAATAATTTAAATCTGTGCCATATTAATGCTCAAAGTGTTCCCAAGCATCATGCCGACCTAGTTGAGACATTCTCGTCATCTTATATTCATGGAGTACTTATCTCTGAAACTTTCCTGAAACCATGTCTTGACTCAAATGCCTTTTCTCTTCCTGGTTTTGTTTTGGTACGAAATGATCGTACTGGCAAGGGATGCGGTGGAGTAGGTATATATCTACGGAGTGATCTCTCTTTCAAAGTCTTAGCCCAATCACCTTCTACTTACAGTCACTCTGTTGAATACTGCTTTCTTGAAATAAATGTCAACAGTGTCCGTACCTTGCTTGGAGTGGTTCACAGTCCTCCTACAATTGATTATTTTGCTGACCTTGAGGCTGTTTTACTTTCACTGGTGCCGGAATACCCACACCATATAATCATGGGTGATCTCAATACAGACCTTCTCATAGACAGCCCAAGATCATCCAAATTTCGTTCTCTTCTATTTGCTAGTAATTTAAATACTCTTCCCCTATCGGCTACACATCACACCGCAACTGCTTCTACTCTCATTGATGTAATCTTAACGTCTTCACCTGATCTTGCGGCTTCACATGGTCAGATGTCTGCTCCTGCTTTCTCCCATCATGATCTTCTCTATTTATCATATAAAATAAAGTCTCCAAAGCAGAAGCCTGTAGTTTTGCACATGAGAAGTTTTGCGGGTTTGGATGAGGCGAGTCTTAGAGGAGATGCTTCTTCTATTGACTGGACACCGGTGTATGAGTCTGACAATATTGATGGGAAGGTTCAGCTGGTTAATAAATTGATCACAAACCTTTACGATAAGCATGCACCAGTTAAGGCAATCAAAGTAAAACGGCCACCTGCCCCGTGGATCACGCAGGGTGTTCGGATGGCTATGAGGAGACGGGACCGTGCTTTCCGTAGGTACAAAAGAGATCGTACAGAGGAGAATTGGTCCTTGTTTAAAACTGCCCGAAATCGTTGTAATCAGATGGTAAGAGTAGCAAAGCGCCGTTACTTCTCTGACAACATTATAAATTGTTCTCCGGCTAATGTTTGGAAATTCCTTAACACGCTTGGTATAGGTAAAGGGTCCTCCTCAAATAATATTTTAATCGATTTTCCCCTGAATGATCTAAATCAGCACTTTGCTACAGTCCCAATTTTCAATAATAACACCAAGTCTGCTACAATTGCCAATATCAGTTCTAGGGTCCATCTTTCCCACCCATCCTTTGCTTTCAGTCCGGCTTCCAAAGAGATGGTAAGGAAAACTATCTTTAGCGTCACATCAAAGGCCACCGGGTTTGATGATGTGAGTCGCACAATGGTAATCAAGATAGTTGAATACATACTGCCTATCATAACCCATATCATAAACTTTTCCCTTTCATCTGGTAGCTTTCCATCTCTTTGGAAAAAGGCTTATGTTCGCCCTCTTTCTAAAATTTCTGTTCCCACATTGCCCAATCACTTTCGACCTATATCTATCTTACCTTTTCTATCAAAAATTCTTGAAGCTATTGCTCATAAGCAGCTTTCTTCTTATCTTTTCACACATAACCTTCTTAACCCTTACCAATCCGGGTTCCGTCCAGGACATAGCACTTCTACTGCTCTTCTGAAGGTAACAGATGATATTCGGGCTGGAATGGAAAAAACCATGGTTACATTACTTGTCTTAATAGACTTTTCTAACGCATTCAACAATGTGGACCATGATGTGCTATTATCGATTCTATCTTACCTGAATATCCAGTCAGAAGCCTTACATTGGTTTTCTTCATACCTTCGAGGTCGCCAGCAAGCTGTTCGCGTTAACCAGTCAATGTCTGACTGGTGTGACCTGACTGCAGGTGTCCCGCAGGGTGGAATCTTATCACCTTTGCTGTTCTCCATCTTTATCAATGAAATTTCCAAATCACTTTGCTGCTCTTACCACCTGTATGCTGATGATCTTCAGCTTTATGCTCAATGTCATTTCAGTGATATTGATGAGGCTGTTTTTCGTGTAAATCGGGATTTGACAAATATATATCAGTGGTCTTCGAACTTTGGCATTACAGTAAACCCGAACAAATGTCAGGCTATATTAGTGGGAAGCTCCCGTCAGCTTGCTAATATAAATTTATCTGCAATGACTGATATCACCTATGACTGTGTTAAAATCGAAATATGCTCCCATGTCAAGAATTTAGGTCTTATTCTGCATAGCACGCTGAGTTGGAAGAATCAGGTAGACAACATCAGTCGTAGAATCATTTACACGCTTCGCTTACTTTATCGTTTTAAGAATTTTCTCCCAACTGACACTAAGCGAATGCTAGTACAAGCTCTTTGTTTTCCAATCATCGACTATGGTGATGTCTGCTATCTGGATCTCTCTTCTGAACTGCTTGATAAGATGGACCGACTGTTAAACCGCTGCATACGCTTTATATTTAATCTTCGAAAGTACGATCATGTATCGGTTTTTCGTCGACAGCTGGGCTGGCTCCCTATACGTCAACGGAGGCAAGTCAGAGTCCTCACCACTTTGTACACAGTGTTGAATGATAAATTTGCCCCAGACTATTTGAAATCTCAATTTAGCTTCCTCTGTGACACTCACAGCCGGCAACTCCGCTCATCGCATAACCTTGCGCTTTCTATACCCCTCAGCAGGTCGGCCTTTTTCGGAAACTCCTTTACGGTCGAAGCGGCACGCCTCTGGGACTTATTGCCGCCTGAAATCCGTAAAGCTGCTAGTCGAATGGTTTTCAGGAAATTAGTTTACGAACACTTTAAGCGACTTCTTCATCATAGTTAGGGACGACTTTCTGTTTTTTAAGTTAACTTTCGTTTTGTGCTGGTTTGTGATAATGTGCCACGTATTTTTGAGGTTATGTTTCTTTTTTTTTTTTATGTGTGTACGCTAGTGTAACTTTTTTGCATTTGAAGATAGATGGAGCTAGTTGTATGTTTGTTTTTTATAGTATGATTTTATTTCTGTTTAAATTTGAGTATGTATGTAAGTTTAAGTATTATTTATTGGTATAAGTATTTGTGTAAGTATATTTTTATGTGTAATAACTATGTATTGGTAGGTATTTATTTTGATAGTCGTTTTGACATGTTGTTTTCCTTAGTGTTATTTTCTCATTAGTGCACCCGCTTCTTTCTCTCTCTGTTTACCTTCTGGTTGGCCGGTAGAGAATGCCGTCTGGCATTAGGCCCGCCTTTTGTACGATGTGCAATAAAGTATAAATAAATAAATAAATAAATAAATAAATAAATAAATAAATAAATAAATAAATAAATAAATATCCAACAAGAGTTGTGAGGTCTGCCTCGCTAACAAGCAGTGATAATTGTCTGACAACCCGTGTTCCCACTTCTCAGCAGTTCAAATCTTTTAGCACTTTACGGCCAACGAACATCTAGATGTTGCTAGCTCCATTATTAAGTACAAATCTGTATCGTAAAGATTTGCCTGTAAATTTAAATAATTTTGGATAACATTTATAAATATAAGCGTATTTGTACAGGCAATCTCATGCTGAGTTAGACAGCTAGGACTTTAGTTGGACCGTTCGTATGTCGCGCGCATACAACTCACATTGGCGGCGGTTCGAGTATCTGACCGGACCTGAGCTTGACTGTACTGTCTCAGATAAGAGCGACAAATAGGTATTATTATACCACATACCTACTTAGTTAATCGACCAGAAAATCAAATACATTTGTATAGAGTTTAAATGTACATCATATATTTTGATTATAATCACAGAAAACATAAAATTTGACATTTAGCTTAGTATAAATTGACAGTATATGAATACGAAGATAGATATAATATAATGGCAGTTTGGTCAAGGGTACATCTTAATAAGTAAACACTCTATTTTACACCTAATTATGATATCAAAAACGTGCATTAAGTTTGAAAATTAATTCAAATTAATTATTATTGATGAATGAATTATATACTTATTTTATTTTATTAATGATAATTTTAATAGCGATATACGTATACAAAATGTAACATCGTGAAAGTACCCAATATTACCCGATTCATACAAACATATTGACATAGATAAATATTTGTAAATCTCAATTTCTTAACTATAGTTTGTCTAGCTAGCCACAATACTTAATACTAATATATGAATACGGTGAACAATTTGACAACTTGTGCAAGCAATCTCAAATTTGTGCCAATAATAAACATTAATAAAATCAGCAAAAACGCAAAAAAATATATTAAAATAGTTCCTTAATACTGATACTAACGATAAAATACCTAACTAGTGATTCGACTTTACCGATTTCATCATCGTATGACTAGAACTTTGTACCCTGTACATCTTCTTAACACGTTCTTTAATTTCTATCTGATTGTGATTTTGTTATTATGTTAGTTTTAAAGTAGGCAAGTATAAAGAAATATGTAATGTAACAGTAGATATTAAAATGACGTAATGATAAATAACGTCAGAAGTAGGAACGTATACTTTGGTCAAATCAGTCTCATTTCGTTAGATATAACTTGTTCTGGTGATCGCAACACGACAGATATTCTTATTTATTTAGACTAATACTTTTCTTTACATTTTCACACTACCATACCAATGCTAAGAATGTTTTATGACAATTCTTGTCAATAATTTATTAATCTCAGTAAATACATCTTTTTTTTAATCAATACTTTTTGGCACGTCGACATCGTAGTTTATTTTAAAACCAAATAAAAATATTTTATGAAAAATAATAAAATTGAATGTATAAGAGATCACAGATACCGATGTGTATGAGACCAACGTGGTTTTGGGCGTTGAACTAACACCCTGTATAACATTAGGCTAAGGATATATTTTAAAAACTTTATGACAATTGCCAATAACTTTCTAGATATACTTATAAACAAAATGTGCATTTCTTTGATTCAGTTTTTGACATTTTTACTTACTACTACCATTACTCAAACAGCCACAACAATCCTTTCCTGTACATGGGCCTCCCCCAATCGGGGGGTATTTGCAATTCTCACTCCACTCCTTGGCAGGTGGATTGTCGAGCGCAGTGCAAGGTGTATTCACAGGGAACTCTGCCGCCCATTCCCTTGATTCAGCACATTTATGGGTAGAAATGGGGTGATGCCTTCTAAGCTAATGATCCTTATTAATAATTTAATAAATATAGCCAGTGGGATGCAGAAAACATAGTACATTTATGTACTAAATATATTATTTACGATTCGTAATCTCAAACTTCCGTTTCTTTATCAAATAAATACATTTTGATACTGATTAGTTGTACCTACTGTGGGCTAGTCGTGGACATTTTGGTGCCCACAAAATTAGCTTATTAGCAATTCTAAGATAATAAAAATAAGTAATCGATAGATTGTCTGTGATACGAGTAAGTGCGGTTTAGACAAATAAGCCAAGCGACATGGGTGATCATGATCAATCACCGTGGTGTGAAGCGTGGAGTGGACCCACCGCATCACACTGGTCCCGTTTTTTTTTAAAGTGGACACAAAAGAGGGCTCCGGTCCAAAAGGTTTCCTACGGGAAACCTTTTTTTTAATGTTAGAACTAGGGCATTCTATAGATCCTTTATACCTCTACTAACCTGGAGCACAGTATAATTAATAGTACTCCTGGAGTCACTTTAGAAACCACCACCATAGTACAAAACATGCAGCCATACTGAATATTTGTAAATACATAGATAACGTAACATTGTGTTTGTTTATATATTAATAAGATTGCAATAATGTTATTTTAGCTAGGTTTTCCATTTACAAAAAGGAAATACTGAACGATCGAGCCTGTGTTATCGTAGTACCTACTATTGGGTAAAATATGACAGAAAAATCAGTGTTGCTTATATCTAAAATATGCCATTTTGCCTTCGAACAACAATTATTCGCCCAGCTGCAGATACAGTGTAGTGTCATAGTATAAAGAAGGGGGGAAGTAGGCCAACTCCGGCCCAATCCGCGCTATAATTACCTACTCTCTCAGGGTTGTCACTTTCAACAAAATTTCAATTCAGTGCCTAGGATTTGGCAAGCGGGGAGCTGTTGCATTTTAAATTGTTTTGGTCCAACCAAGGCGTCTGAGGTCAGTTTTACCTAACCACAGGATACATACATACATAAATCACGCCTTTATCCCTTACGGGGAAGCCAGAGCGTTAACGGCCGTAAAACGGATATTAACACCACGTCTGACAAAAGTTTGAGGGTCTATCAGATAATTGTGTTTCACTATAGTGACAAGTTGTCAGCCCATCACCTAAAATTGCAATACACATCCCTCGAGTCCCTTAACCACAGGATGATGAAACCTATTTAATGAAATAAAGAATCTTGTTTGGGAAACATGAGACAATGAGTGGCATCTGGTTGCACGACCAGCAGACGTACGGGGCGGAGTTGGTTGAGCATGTCATTTCTGTAAAATATAACTAATTCAATGATGATTGATCATTCATCCATCAATGATCGCTCTTTGCTTTTGCACGCGGCGTCCTTTGTTTGGGAGGCGGCATCCTTTGACAAATGCCGGAACGTGCGATCGCATCTGAGCGAACCGACTTTACCAAGTTAATTTACGTAGTCGGCTTATAACTCTGACAACAGGGTTCATCGGGTCGTTCACGGCTCGGTGCCCCTTCTCAGGACAAGAAAGGATTAACATTACCTAATGTGAGCAACTGGCAGACTCAACTTGCAGATTAAAAGCACATATACCTACTAGAAAGAACACCAATAATTACACCAAATAGACAAATAAATACAACTAATAAATCGCATTATCGAGTTTAACATTGTAAAAATTATCTATCATATTAAAACAAATGAATTACTTCGGTACCTATCCTGGTCAGTAGGTAATTTGAAAAGAGACAAATCAGGAGTTGATTAATAATTTTGACACCGCAATACTTACTTTTGCTACAATCAACCATTTTACAATCGTGGTTTCGCGGTACTAGTAAGCCGTGACGCGTGGCGTGACTCATCGTGCGGTGTCGACTAGCGGCCCCGACGAAGCGCAGTGCGAAACCACCCGAGATGTGTCCGCGTGTGCGTGCAACGACGCATAGATACTATCGCGCACACATACAAGCCGCGCGCGGTGCGTTTGTATGAAGATAACGTACTTCCTTCTTTATACTATGGTAGTGTTTGTTAGTCCATGCAGCTGGTGTGCAGCGGGGGGGGGGTGTGGGGTGTGTGCGGTTACTAACAGGGGCTGCAGTAGTCGCGCGCGGAGTGGGCGGGGCGGTCGCGCAGTCGCTGCAGGCTGTCGCGGCGCCGCCCCGACGCGCACAGCATCGCGTACTCCACAGACTGCTCCATCCTGCAAAGTTACCTTCGCATATTCATCTTGCTCCTGCTTCTTGCTAAAGAGGGGATTTCCTTTGTCTTAAACTAGAATTTAAGACAAAGGAAATCCCCTCTTTGACTGATATTAATAACAAACACAAACCGGGGTTTTCTTGCACTCATCCTCAGACAAAGGAAAAGCAAAATCAGTTACAAGTGTTACATCAAAATATTCAGGGTTTTGCTAGCAAAGTATTAGAAATTGAATTATTCTTAGAAAAGCATAATTATGACATAGTTTGTTTAACGGAACATTTTCACAAAGATCCTGACATTTTGATAAATTATGAAAATTATTGTATTGCCAGTTCTTTCAACCGAAAATCCGCGATACATGGAGGTTCCTTAATACTTATTAGAAACAACATTAAATTCAAAGAACGTAAGGATGTTGTCGGATTGTCGGTTGAGTGTTGTACTGAATTATCTTGTGTTGAGCTGGAAAGTCATGTTATAGTATGCGTATACAGACCGCCAATAGCAAAAAATTTTACCAAATTCCTAGAAATAATGGAAGATGTACTCAAATTAGTCACAAAAACTAATAAACATGTAATTGTTGCAGGTGACTTTAACATAGACATTTTAGAAATCAATGCATTAACTGATAAATTTTTAGGTCTTTTTAAATCATTCAATTTATTTAATATATTTTTTGAACCTACTCGTGTGACGCCTACTTCTGCCAAATGTATTGATAATGTATTCAGCGATTGTGACCCGGTACAAAAATGCATTATAAATTCTCTTCAATCAGATCACAAGGGTCAAAGTGTAATATTCCCATTCAAAAACCATATTAAAACGATCAAAATAGAAACCAGGCGCATCACTGCAAGCAGGTTGGAAAAATATCAAAATGTGTTAATCGAGAAATTGCCTGTCCATAATTATAATTTTGAAAACCCAAATCATGTATACGAAGACGTTTTCAATTTGTTAAGCAAAGAATTCGAAATCATTTTTAACTTAGAAACGAAAGAAATTAATACAAAATTTAAGTTTAGTGATTGGGCGACCAAAGGTCTTAGGATTAGTAGAGATAGGCTTTTTGAACTTTACGAGCTTAAAAACATGACAAACGATGTAAGTTTTAGTGAGCTAGTAAAAAAATATTCTAAAACCTTCAAAATAGCTTGTGAAATTGCTAAAGCAAACTTTATTAGTAATAAGATAAAGTCTTCAGATAATAAAATAAAAGCTGTCTGGAAAGTTATTAATAGCGAAACAGGTAAAACTAAGCCACGCGAAAATAACTTTTCACTTAAAACCGACAAAGGAGTGATTAGTTTAAATTCAGATGTAGCGCAGGAGTTAGAGACATTTTTCACAAATATACCTCTAAAAACTACTGAGTCATTAAGATCTTCACCTACAATTTCATATTCATTGCTGAAGCAAAATGTAGATGTTTGCAATTCTGAATTTAAATTTACTCATGTAAGTCCCCAGTATATTTTAAAAACTTTTAAAGATATCAAAGTAAAGAGCACCGAAGATTTATGGGGGATGTCAGTTAAAGTTTGTCAATCAGTAATCGAAATATTAGCACCATACTTAGCAGATATCTTCAATGAATGTATTGATCACGGCATTTTTCCTGATTTAATGAAACATAGCAAGGTAGTTCCGCTGTTTAAAGCTGGTGACAAACAAGACCCCAGTAACTATAGGCCTGTATCAATTCTGCCAGTACTCAGCAAAGTGTTTGAGAAGATCATACTAAATCAAATGCTGTCCCATTTTAATCAGAACAATTTGTTACACAACCAGCAATTCGGTTTTACAAAGGGACGTTGTACCACAGATGCTGGTGTTGCTCTAATCAAACATGTATTTAATGCTTGGGAAGAATCAAAAGATGCCATTGGTGTTTTTTGTGATCTTTCCAAGGCATTTGATTGCGTAGATCATGAAACTTTATTGCTAAAATTAGAACACTACGGTATTCGAAACGCAGCTCTGAAATTTTTGAATTCATATTTAGATAATAGAACTCAAAAGGTCCAAATAAACGGCGCCAAATCCCTGGGGTCTCGTGTTAAAATTGGTGTGCCTCAAGGCTCTATTTTAGGACCATTTCTATTTCTAATTTACATAAATGATTTGCCTTACATGGTAAAGAATTTGTCCAAGATTGTACTATTTGCTGATGACACATCCCTTATATTTAAGGTCGATAGACATGCACATAACTATGACGAAGTAAACAACACTCTTGGACAAATTCATAGTTGGTTTACTGCAAATAATTTAGTTCTTAATGAGAAAAAAACTAAATGTGTATTATTCACTTTACCTAACGTAGTACATTCTTTGAATAATCATGTCGTACTTAATAATGAAAAATTAGAGTTTACTACCAGTACAGTTTTCTTAGGGATTACTCTCGACTCAAGTCTCCAATGGGGCCCTCATATTACATCTTTGTCGGGAAGATTAAGCTCAGCTGCATATGCGGTACGTAAAATTAGAGAGATCACGGATATTGCAACTGCGCGACTTGTTTACTTTAGTTATTTTCATAGCATTATGTCCTATGGAATTTTGCTGTGGGGGCGCGCCGCTGATATTGAAACAATTTTTATTCTCCAAAAGAGGGCCATTAGAGCAATTTATAAACTTTGCAGTCGTGATTCTTAGGGAATCACGACTGCAAAGTTTGAACTGTTTAAGGAAATTAATATTATGACTGTACCGTGTCAATATATTTATGAAAATATCATGTATGTTAGAAAAAATATAAATACTTTCACTAGAAATTGTGACAGGCATAACCGCAATACAAGGAGTAAAAATAAAATAGATCAACCTAAGCATAGACTCGCTAAAGTTAGGACTTCATTTGAAGGTCTAAGTATAAGATTCTATAACAAAATACCGGAAGATATATTGAGTTTATCAGAAAGTAAATTTAAGTCTGTTATCAAGAAAACATTATGTTATAAAGCTTACTATAAGTTAGATGAGTACATTAATGACAAAGAGGCATGGAGCTCTGAAATTCCAGCGCAGCACAAGAAACACGCACTCATTTTTAATACCAAAATGGGGCGTGCGTGGAGTTTACCAACTGACATAATTTTACAAATCTGCATGGATGTAATTTCAATTGTTTAAAGTAAATATTTTATTAGTTAAAACTGGTAGATTTATCTACTTCAATTTTTACAAAAAAAAAAATGTAGCCATTTTTGGTGTATACATACATATTTTTTTTTACTTACAGAATTAGCTAGGGTAGCTTAGGGGCTAGTAAGATTGTTAATTTAGAGTAGGAGCACTTCTGGGCAGGTTTTTTGGTGGGTTTTTCCTGTTCAGGAGGTCCGATTAATTATACGCATGTAAACTACACGCTTTAAAAATCTTGACTTCAATTTGAAACAAATATCGTTTTCGGATGGTGGTGGCGTAAAGTTACATGCCGTGTGATTAACCTGGCCAGCCCCGTGGCAGTGCTTTGATTTTTATGTTTTTCTCCCGCCCGAGCCGGTTTTCTATTAGGACATTACAAAATTGTTATAAAAAAAAGAAAATTGTGTGATACAAATTTCTTTTTTTTACAATGACGGTTCATGACGTCAATAAGTGATATGATAATACTATCCTACATTGAATAAAGAATTTCAATTTCAATTTCAAATTTCTTCAGCCCGAAATACTTCCGCGGAAGTATCGACGCAAGTGAGTGGCCACAAACTGCTGTCATACATTCTCGCTGCATTACGAGTAAGAGAGAGAGCAATACATTCCACCACTAGTGCACGTGCTGCCGTTCCTTTGAACTGCGCATGAAAAGGCCGACACTCGCGGGAGCACGGGAAGTTGCAGCAGCGTGACAAGTAGCAGCGCGAGTATGGTGTTCACATGCTCGCGCTGCCCACTTCCCTTACCATTTCCCCACAGCGCGAGTGTCTGAACATGACAATACAGTTAATCATTATAGTTATATTATATGTCAGCAAAACAAAAACTCCTTCAATGAATATGCTAAGCTTCCAAAAGCAAACAATGAATTGGCTACAATAACTAGCCCCAAATACGGTTATTGACCAATTTTAATAAGAATAGAGGAATGGAACCCAAAAGTGCTATAAGTGGTCAGCTCATTAATGTTGACAATTAGAAATTACTTTACAGGTGGCAAGGCAAGTATAGTTGAATACCAAATTTTAAAACACTTCCTGTGTTAGGTATACCATTTTTGAAAATTTGAATAATTTTCCTGCCCGCCCTTGAAAATTCCTTAAGTACAAAAAAAAGCAAGTATAGGATAATTATGAATATGTACTAAGAGGCGCAGTAGTTTAGCTTATTTTATTGAGCCCAGTATAAGTCTTCATATTTTCTTAGGACTTGCTAAATATAAAAATACCGGCCAAGTGCGAGTCGGACTCGCGCACAAAGGGTTCCGTACTATTATTTATAATAAAAAAACACGTGTTTTTTATGGCTGCCCCCATAAATATTTATTTTATATTTTTTTTTAGTATTTCTTGTTATAGTAGCAACAGAAATACATCAGCTGTGAAAATTTCAACTGTCTAGGTATAACGGTTCAGGAGAAACAGCCTCGTAACTGTAGGACGGATGGACAGAGTGACGGAGGACAGCCGAGCCTCAGTAATTACCCTTTGGATATGGTAAAAGTAAAACGTAAAAGTTATCTCACCTCAACATAACCTTGTCCAGCAACATCTCGATAGCTCTGTCGATGTTCTGTCCGGTCTTGGCGCTGGTCTCCAGGTACGGCAGGTTGTAGTTCTTGGCAAACTCCCGCGCTCGGTTCTGGTTGACGAGCCGCTTCTCCTGCAGGTCGCACTTGTGCCCGCACAGCACTATGTCCGGGTCATCGCTCAGGGCATGAGTCTACCAAATCATCAGTTTTATATTAAGGTTATCATTTGTTCAAAGTAGTAAGTTTGAAAAAGCAAAATTAGAAGTTTAAGTACACCTTCAGTTGTTCTATCCAGTTTCTGACTTCAAGGAATGATGCTTCATTGGTCAAATCAAACAGGAGGAGGAAACCCATAGCATCTCTGTAAAATGCTGTTGTCAGACTCCTGAATCTGAAAAATAGTATTTATATATAGTTTACCAAGTACATACATACCTACATACAGTGTTAACTCTATTGAATGACTTGTCACTTAAAGAAAAACTCCCTATGTTGTTGAAATTCCTCGATTTTGGTTGTTTAACCACGGTTTGGTTAGCCACACATCCACTCCAAACAACATTAAAAATCATGAAAATCTTCTTTCTACATGCCAAAATTGATTAAAACTGCAATGGAGTCTTGTTTTTATTTATGAAACGACTTTTTATTTTTTCAGGTAGTTACTTTGTCTAGCAGGTGTTGGGGCACGTTCATGCTGTTTCTCCTAGTCGGTATTTTCTCCGATGATGACAGGTCATAAAACCGCGTTTTAGCATGCCCGTCAGGAAAAATTTTCTTCTATGCGCTCCAAAATGCAGTTATACGAAATCTTAAAACTAAAAATGCGCAAAGGCGGCCTTATCGCTGAAAGCTATCTCTACCAGCCTCTACCTCTACTCAACATTGTAAACTAACCTTTCCTGTCCCGCAGTGTCCCACAACTGCAAATGTATGCGATGTTGCCGACCATTTTGCTGATACATCTGAAAAAACAAAACAATCAATCAAAATATTGTCTGTGTATTAGTAACCACTTTTTGAGCAACAAGTTAAGAATTACCACTGTCTTTTCTCTGAAGTCTATCCCGACCGTAGAGATGAATTGGGTATGAAATACTCCATCAGTGTATTTATAAAGGAAACTAGTCTTCCCAACTCCTGAATCTCCAACACACAAGAGTTTTATGAGATAATCGTAAGCCATTCTATTTGATTTAGGGCTATGCTTGGTAAAAGCCCAACGATGCTAGGAGCCAACTATACTTTGTTATTTTAAAACGTGTTCATTCTATTCTACTGCTCTAGTTTAGTTTATTTAGAATAAAATCTGGAAAAAATATGAAATACCACAACAAAACATCGATTTCAAGATGACAGACAGACAAACAACTCATTCATTCATTCAAATTTTGAAAAGTTCGTATCATTCGATCATGTTTTTTTTTCTTTTGGACTGGATACTAATAGTTTGGTCTCAGTCGTAGCTTTCGCAGCAGACAGCGGCGCGGCGTAGGCGTAGCTGGGGGTGAAAGGGTACGTTCACCGTGATCCAATAAGATACCCTCAGTTCAAAATTTAAACTAACACACCTCTGAAGGGGTTTGGCGAAGTGAATTAACGAAAGGAAATTAGATAAGATTTCAAAAGATTTGCCTTTTTAGGAGGAGTGATGATGAGGCCAGTAGGCCGAGTGACGACTGTGAGGCAAAGGGTAGCTACCCGCCTGGTCGGGAGTTGTGATGTGACCAGGGGAACGACTCTTCCAACCGGTCATGTTTGGAAGTTGTATAGGTTGTATATAGTGATCGGTGAAATGACTTCTATACCGCGTTTTAGGACTTATATGTGGAGCGCATGCTCGCCGCCACATCACTCCCCCATTTTGGAGTGTCGCAGACGCTGTGCAGCCGTTGATGTCTTGAGGCTGTTGATTGCTTCTCCGTGCAGTTAGGCGGTGAGGCTAGAAGGCATGTAGCAGTAGTAGAGCAGGCTGTAAGCTGGAATGTGTTGACAGTCGTGGCTGCTGTAGACCGTGCGATGCTGAGTGCCGACCAAGGATAGAGCACTTGTCGTACTATAAATACGTTTCTGGTACTGCGATGGCTTATAAGATGCGGTGAGTTTGAAAAGTCCAAGTTGCGCTGATGTCTGGTGGAGATGTCGACGTCATGTTACTTGGTGCTGCAGCCTAGCGAGACGTTTCGGTGAGCAGGTATGCAGGGGCGAGCTTCGGGAGTTGGGACCAGGGGAACGACTGTTCCAACCGGACATGTTTGGAAGTTGAATTTATAGCGGTCGGCGAAATCACTTCTATACCGAGTTTCAGGACTTGTATGTGGAGCGCATGTGCGCCGCCACATCTTTGTCGCTTCGAATGCTCTTATTTTCGTAAATATAAACTTGTATATTGTATTGTATATTGAAGTATTATTTATTGTGCAACACGATAAGCAACAGAAATATATCACCAAAACTCTACAATGTAGAGTCTAAATAACACTATGGACCTGTCAAACTGATGTTTGGCGGAATTTTATCTCAGTCGAGAGGTTAGGAAATTTCATCTGATTTTTTCATCTTATATCCTATGTTCTCCTTTTCTGTTTCTTTTATTTAAGTAGATTGATATGTTTAATACCAGTTTATGATATTTATGTTCTGTTTAATATATGTTAACAATTTTTTTAGTTGTTTAGTGTTTGCGTTAAAGCTGTAACGTATACCTATCCCCAACTTAGACATTAGCAGAATTTGTCCTATGCTGACAGAGGCCATTTATGAAAAATACGCATGGACGCGTTAGGATAAGTTTTGTTGAGTTTAGACTCCTTGGACTTTAGTAGGACGTCTATGATGCCCATCTGTTGAGTGACACCCTTTGTCACGTCTGTTGTCACAATGATGTGAAAAGTTTACTGTCAATAATGTCTACATATGAAAAAGTCGTAAAAAGTCTAAATATATCGTTTGTGCCTTTTTTTATCCTGTATTTGTCCACTTTCTGCGAATATTTAAGAAGTTTGACAAGTAGAAATTTTCTCCTGACAGACGCTCTAAAACGCGGTTTTACGAGCTGTCATCGCAGATAAATTATCTTATGCGACGGCGTTGAACGGCTTCTAGTGCAATCAGCTGTTTGATTGTCATTGTTTGAGGTTAGATTTTGGAGAGTTATTTATGTTTATTTTATTACGAACATAATCAAAAACGGATTTTGCTTTAGAAAAAAATATGTATCTTTGTTTGTGTTACTAAGTTGAAAATGAGTACATTCAGGAAATCAGTAAGTATTGGCTGTGTGTGTGTATGTTGTTACGTACTTGTATTTTCATACGAGTTATGCCATTTCATTAAATGCTTGGTTTTGTTCAAAATTATAAAAGTTTACGTAAGTACCTATTAGACACACTGTGATAATACCTCTGAGATATAAGACCAGACCTTACTTTATTCTTATGTATAATATTTGCCAGGTGCTACAAAGTTTCAAAAAGTTACACCGGACCCGTATGCGAGTGTTCGAGGGGGACTCGCGCGCCCTGGACGCAGCGCGGCTGCGCGTCAACCAGGAGTTCAAGAAGAACAAGCTGGTGGCTGACAACGATGCTGTCAAAGCTGTAAGTCTTGGTCTAAGAGTACAGTACCTAACTAGGTCCAGGTCTAGCCATGTCCATATTCTTTGCATGTTGATGGCAGATCTATATGGTAAGAACTTAGACAGGTTGACAGCATTGGCATGGCAGTTTCTGACATTAGATTGTCCTGCATCTGGATCTGGCATGTCCATGGTTTAGGCATTCAAAATATTGTAGGTATTCTTTGATGAAAGCATAAGAAATCTCTACATAAGAAAAAACAAGTATGTTATGTACTTCTAGCAACTTCTGCCAGCATGTTAGCAACTTCTGCCTGCCAGTCATTTAATTATTAAAAACAGATTTAGTTTACACAGTTTTAGTACTTTTTACTCTGTATTGTTAAAATACCGAAATTGATTTGTTTTCAGATGTTACAGTTTGCTGAGGATGTCGAAAAAGAATTAAGAACACAAGTCATTCAAGCTCGTGAAGTAAAACCTGGAGTATTTGGTAAATTTACCTACATAGTAGGTACACTTAAAATTTGTCATACAACATAATTGTTTGACACAAATGCAACAGATAAAATGATAATTTCAATGGTTTGGCCAAAATTGTTTGTTATGAATAGTTCCATTCTTTAATTACAGAAGCAAAAATTACAGAGGAGACATTGAGATTAGAAAATATCCCTTACAACCCCAATGCTGTTCCGGATGATTCAGCACCAGGCGCTCGACCTTGCTGCCAGGACAATGCTGGCAAAAATAAATAAGTTATGAAAGAAATAGTACAGTCTATACCAAAAATATAGTTCAAGTTTAGATTACTTTCTTCCTTTGTGTATTAATATTAATTTATTTATTGATTTTTGTTGTTTGTGATAGTACTATCTATACATTTACTAAGTTTAAGTAAATGTATTCACTAGGTTTGTAGTAACTATTTATAGCTAAATGAGAAAAACCTATAATTTTTGTAGCACATAAATAAAGTTATTTTAGTTTATTATAATAATATTTTACCACCTCAGCATAACAACAGACTGTCTTAACTAAACAGACCCATTTCAGTTATTTTCAAGTTTATGTTCAGCCCTTCCAAATAACAGAATACAATAACCACATTTCGTTTCAATTTAGGGGTGTCTAAATGAATTCTAGTAGAAATTCTTAACTTTGAGTTGCCGACGCCGTTTACGATAGTTGACGTAGAACTGGTGGCAAAGAGTATCTATAATAGAACTAGCGTTTACTGGTGGAGTGAAACCTGGAGGCCAATCGCGCTCTATTTGTCAAAGGTTTTACCATTTGTAGATGTCACCCCATGATGTTGGATGATCCTACCATTTCAACGTAACGAACGATCGCGCTATTTTTTTCTGAATGAAAGGTAGGTAGGTAGGTAGGTTTAATATCACAAACATTCATGCTGGCATGAAGTTTTACTTACCTACCGTTTTGAAGAGCTTTTATTATTTATTTAGACTGTAAGGGTCTATACAGGTGAAGCGGCCGCGCAGCAGCGACCCGGCAGCAAATTTTGGCGGCCGCGACCGGGCCGCAGAACGATTTATGTGGAGCGCCCGCGCCGCCGTCCGCCGCACGCGCGTTCTCCACAGTTTCGGGACAAGTTCAGGACAAATGTGGGACTACATATGAGATGTTAGATAAATAAAATACATGTATTTTGCTATTGCTATTCACTACACACTCACTACGCAGCAATGATCATTCTGACCGCTTGCGCGTAGAGCCACATAGACTGTCTAAGTCAGAAGGTAGTTTTTACTTGTATGGAGCCAGTGTGTACAACCGGATACCAAAGTCGGTTCGCGGTGCAGCTACCCCCCAAATCTTTAAACATAAATTTAAAAGTTGGTTAATAGAAAAGGAATTTTATGATTACGCCGACTTCGATAAAGTAGAACTGACATAGTTAACGGACATTCTTATTCAAATTTATTTTATTATTAGAAATAACTATTATTATTTAAACTATTTTAAATATGATTGTTTTCTGACGAATGTTGTAATTGATTATATTTATAGAATGGATACCTACTTTACCTATACCTACTCGTGTAACACTGAGTTACATTGTGTTTGGATTGACCTGTAACTAGATAAGTTATGAATAAATTTTTCATTTTCATTTTCATTATTGATAATTTGTTTGTTTTTATTGTTTATACAAATTACGACCGATTTTGATACCATTTTAAACATTTTGTTGTAATTTTCTAAGTTAATAAGGTAGGTATATTATAAATATTATAATAAAAGGATTTCGTTAATCTAAAATAAAATTCCACTTCAAACAAATAAATTACAAGTAAATTAATACTTATGTAGGTACGTATGTACAGATGTAGGTACTATACTTTCATTCATTCTCTCTTCGATTAAACTAATGAAGAGTTCGGTATCGAACATATTGTCACACTATTCCGCGCTGCGACGCGTCCGCTCCACATGAACCGTTGCTACTGAGTGCATAGAAACTTTAAAAACTTGCAATGGCGGCGAGGCGCGGCGACCGAGTCGACAGTCGGCAGCGCGCGCGCGTCGCCGCACATGAATCGTTGCATACAGTTTCATAGAAACTGGCGAAAAGCGGCTGAGTCGCTCTACCTGTATCGAGCCTTAGGCTCGATACAGGTAGAGCGACCGCGCAACCTCGACTCAGCCGCTTTTCGCCAGTTCGCGCGCGCTGCCGACTGTCGACTCGGTCGCCGCGCCTCGCCGCCATTGCAAGTTTCTATGCACTCAGTAGCAACGGTTCATGTGGAGCGGACGCGTCGCAGCGCGGAATAGTGTGACAATATGTTCGATACCGAACTCTTCATTAGTTTAATCGATCGAAGAGAGAATGAATGAAAGTATAGTACCTACATCTGTACATACATACCTACATAAGTATTAATTTACTTGTAATTTATTTGTTTGAAGTGGAATTTTATTTTAGATTAACGAAATCCTTTTATTATAATATTTATAATATACCTACCTAATTAACTTAGAAAATTACAACAAAATGTTTAAAATGGTATCAAAATCGGTCGTAATTTGTATAAACAATAAAAACAAACAAATTATCAATAGCAAAATACATGTATTTTATTTATCTAACATCTCATATGTAGTCCCACATTTGTCCTGAACTTGTCCCGAAACTGTGGAGAACGCGCGTGCGGCGGACGGCGGCGCGGGCGCTCCACATAAATCGTTCTGCGGCCCGCCAGTTCGCCAGTTCGCGCGCGCTGCCGACTGTCGACTCGGTCGCCGCGCCTCGCTGCCATTGCAAGTTTCTATGCACTCAGTAGCAACGGTTCATGTGGAGCGGACGCGTCGCTGCGCGGAATAGTGTGACAATATGTTCGATACCGAACTCTTCATTAGTTTAATCGAAGAGAGAATGAATGAAAGTATAGTACCTACATCTGTACTAGGGTTTCGTTCCCGGGACCCGGGAATCGGGAATTCCCGGGAAAAGCTACGTTCCCGGTACCGGGAAATTTTTATTCATTTCCCGGGAATTCCCGGAAAGTTTAAATTGTGGTTTAATGATCTAAAAACCTACATATTGATAATTATTTATAGACAGATACCACAAAATTTCTGAATATAAAATTAAACAATAATAAACCTTTACTGCTTCCATGATTTTGTGATCTGATCGTTTGTTTTAGAATCTGGAGGTATCTGGTTTGAATGTCAAAGGAAACACACAAAGTTGATATTGGCAATATATCACTTTATGAGATCGTACCCAGTTTTGTTGGGTCAGGGCATTGCAAGTTGATTCACTGAATTGTCTGTAAGAAAGACAGATTGGTGCTTCAGAGGGCACATTAAGCCGTCGTCCCGGTTGATGTCTATGAACATTTAGGCAGTTTGCCCACTTGTCGTCCGTCTTTGCGTTATTTTAACGCACCGTAAAGCATGCGTCTGTCAGAGAAAAGGAAATTGCGAATTTTGTTCTTATTCCCAAACAAATACGGCTACAGTGCGTAACAGATGCGTCTGTCAAGTCGTTTAATAGAGGCATCCGTAAACGCACGAATGATAAGTAGGAAAACCACCATAGATCGATTATTAACCATTTTAGTTACGAATACCTACTAAGACCCTGACCCGAAGGTTCATTCGGTCGTTTTGCGATTTGTTGTCATTCACGATATTTATTTATAAAACTTTATTGCACAAAACGTACAAATGGCAGGCCTAATGCCTCGCAGCATTCTCTACCGGCCAACCATAGGGTAAACAGAGAGCTTGAAACGGGTGCACTAAAATGTGAAAACGGATATGATGATGAAAATGGATCAGAAACATTCCTAATTGATTTCTTTTTTATTTATCATTGCATATCAATATCTGACCGTATAATCTAACGTCTGTATAAACGTTCTCTGTGAAAAACAACAGTTTGCCCTGCACTCCCCAATCTGCCGGCCTAGCGCGGCAAAAACACTACTTACTAGGCCCATATCCAGCAGTGGTCTTTTGTATGCTTATTTTGTGCTATAAGTGTCTGACCCACGGTATCTCAATCCAAAATTTGTAAATTCGATTCCCATTGTGTTTATATTTGACAATTCAGGCTGATTGACCAGTTTATTTTTATTAAGAAAATAATTTATTTCGTAGAGCACGTTCAGCCGTCGATCCCGGTTGCTGTTTTAAATTTGTTACACTGATCATTAATAAAGTTGTTTAGACGGTTTAAAAACTCAGGTTTTAAAATTCAAGTTTCAAGTTTTTATTTGCATTACCACATGGTTACATTACATAGATCTTAAACTATTACAAGTCCAGCATGTAGCACCTCGCAGAGGCACCGCAAATTGTTTTGGTAGCAACAATCATATTATTTAACAAAGATATTGCTATACTATTTGTAACATTATGATAATACGTATTGCTCTTTTTATTTATAGTAAAATTATCTTTATATTCATAAAAAAAACCACACTATATAATTTACTCTTTGGTCTTATCGTTATCATAATAAAACTCTTTCAAACTATAAAACGCTTTTTCTAATAAGTAAGTTTTTAAAAGGTTTTCATAACTTATTTGTTTTTCTTGGTTTTTAATATAGTTGGGGATTTTCAGAGACCAGGATATGCTCGTTCAGTACTCGTATGACAGTGTTAACTTTTTAAGTATGTAATTTAAACAATGAAATAAATTGTATAACTCCATTTCATATCGAAACACAGCAAAACAAAAAAGTTATATTTTTTTCCCGGTTCCCGGGAATTCCCGGGAAAAACGAAAATAAATTCCCGTTTCCCGGGAACTGAAAAGGGCCGGGAAAAACGAAACCCTAATCTGTACATACATACCTACATAAGTATTAATTTACTTGTAATTTATTTGTTTGAAGTGGAATTTTATTTTAGATTAACGAAATCCTTTTATTATAATATTTATAATATACCTACCTAATTAACTTAGAAAATTACAACAAAATGTTTAAAATGGTATCAAAATCGGTCGTAATTTGTATAAACAATAAAAACAAACAAATTATCAATAGCAAAATACATGTATTTTATTTATCTAACATCTCATATGTAGTCCCACATTTGTCCTGAACTTGTCCCGAAACTGTGGAGAACGCGCGTGCGGCGGACGGCGGCGCGGGCGCTCCACATAAATCGTTCTGCGGCCCGGTCGCGGCCGCCAAAAATTGCTGCCGGGTCGCTGCTGCGCGGCCGCTTCACCTGTATAGACCCTAAAGAAAGTTTCCTTTGAAATATGTGCAACGTGGTTTGAATGTGTAATTAAGGCGAGGGTACTCGAGAACGGCCTCGAAAGTGGCGCCACTTCACAAAAAAAAAATACTCTATAGGGACGCGAAGCGCAATGCAATCTACTCGCAATGGCTGCAGCAGCGGCTAGGTACCCGCGGCGGCGGCGGCGGCGTCCCGACAGACCCATTAGACCCGATTCCACGTTTTAATCATTTT
The DNA here is from genome assembly GCA_027580185.1 of Tuta absoluta. NCBI lineage: Eukaryota > Metazoa > Arthropoda > Insecta > Lepidoptera > Gelechiidae > Tuta > Tuta absoluta. The sequence goes on from JAQAHW010000004.1 coordinate 21,462,343, forward strand.
AAGTTTCTAATGCTAAAATCACTAAAATAAAATCCCTAAACTTAGAGGTTTTAAGTGTGGCTATTCCACAAAAGCCATGTTTTTGGGATGTTTTTGACAGGAATTTAATTTTTTTTTTTTTTTTGGCACTAGTTTGGACTTTGTGCCAGTGTCGAGTTTTTTATTTTGATTGAAAGGTAGGGAAACTGAACGCGGAAAATATGTTTAAAACAAGGAAAAGTTGGGAAAGGAGGTAAACAATTCATAAACTTACATATACTAGAGCTTTATGTTATTAAATACAATAAAATACGATAAAATATTACAATATTGTAAAGGATACATCAATAAACAAGAAATACGAGTTGGAAAAGGAACACGAAGGGACTGGAGAGACTGCATGAAGATAGAACGATCATGAAGTGAACAGGAAAAGAAAATATGGTCTAAATCACCAACATCACCTCCACACTCGCACATACTACTATTTACAATGTGGAATCTTGCCAAGTGAGCCGGAGTACAAACGTGTCCCAGGCGCATTCTTATAATAATTGACGTAACAGTTTTAGATAATTTGACTTTGAAAAACCACGGTTTAATTGGAATAGCAGGTTGAATATCAAAGTAATATCTTCCCTTTAGTTTACCACTTTCTGACCAAAGTCTATTCCAGGAGTCCCGAAGATAAACCCTGGGTAGAGTAACCAAATCATGGCAGTAATTCAAGTACGGATACGTGTCACCATCCTGCACTGCTTCTTTAGCCAACTTGTCAGCTTTTTCATTCCCCGCTATGCCACAATGGCTAGGAATCCAGCAAAATACAACTGACAACCCTTTAGCCATGCATAAGCCAAGTTTTTTACGAATATCAAATAAAATGGGATAGTATGGTTTCATTTTAAACGGGAACTTTTCTAACGCCTGCAGTGCACTTTTAGAATCTGAAAACACTACAGTCTTCTTAAAATTTGATAACAAAACTAGCTCTACTGCTCTGAGAAGAGCATAACATTCTCCAGTAAACACTGACGATTCTGGGGGCAATTTTACTTTTACTGTTAATTTTAGCTGAGCCAGATAAACACCAACACCAACATCATCATTACTGGAAATCTTAGATGCATCTGTAAATATATGATAGCAATCTTCCCAGTTTTCATTAGCAATATTAGACAAAAAAGTTATATTAGCATTATTGTCATATCTATCCACATCCAAATCGTATCGAATGTTTGGATGTATAAGCAAAGATTCAAAATTAGAATCAAATAAACTCAAGGTATGCGAACGATAAACTTGTCTTTGAATAGATAAGAATTTGCGATAACTTTGAATAAGGCAAGGAACAGATTTATGCTGCCAGTAACGGGCTGTTAAGATAAATTCATTTAAGGAATGTAGTTTTGAATGTAAGGGATAATTTGAAAACTGGAAGGATTTAAACAAAAACCTGTCGCTTAGATACTGACGTCTTAATTTCAACGGGGATTCACAGCATTCGACTTGCAAAGCATTTATCGGACTAGATTTCATTGCTCCTGTGATGATTCTAAGGGCTTTAGATTGAATTGAATCTAGTTTCTTAAGACCAAGCACACTACCATTACCCAAAAGAAAAGTGCCGTAATCGAGAATAGACCGTATTAGTGCATTATATAAAAGTTTCATAGAGAAAGGGTGCGCTCCCCACCAAACTCCCGAAAGACAACGCAAAATATTAATTAAACGTTCGCATTTTAACGTAACATACTCAAAATGAGGCAAACCAGTAAGTTTGCTGTCCAATATAACACCCAAAAATTTAACACTTCCCTTAACCAGCAAAGGGTGACAATCATATGTTACTAAAACTGGTGGGATTGATCGCATCCTAGAAAACACTACTACTGTACTCTTTGATACGGACAAATCCAGTCCATTACAATCGAGCCAACACTTAAGCAAGCCAAGAGAAGAACTTAACGAAGTGGACGCTTCTTCCAAAGAACTATTTACGGTGTATAAAAGCAGGTCATCCGCATATTGCAAGATATTACAAGAGTTATTTAAAGATATCTCCAAATCATAGGTGTATATATTATATAACAGTGGGCTTAAAACGGACCCCTGTGGTAAACCTTTAGAAACAGAACGAGATATTTTACAATTATCGTCTATAATTACTGAAATTAATCTTTGGGACAGTAAATTAATTATGAAATTAACTAGTATTGTAGGCACATTAAGAGCCATCAGCTTTCTTTGAAGAATAGATATAATAACATTGTCATATGCAGAACTTATATCTAAAAATGCCGCAACAACTGACTTATTGCATGAAAAAGCTAAGTGAATATCTGTGGTTAAGATACTTAAATTGTCTAGTGTAGATTTTGCTTTTCTAAAACCATATTGACTTCCGGATAATAATTGATTGTGTTCAATAAACCATTCCAAGCGATTCTTTACAAGATGTTCAGCTACTTTAGCAATTACAGACGATAGTGCTATAGGTCTGAAAGATTTTGCATCATTTGCAGGTTTGTTGGGTTTTTTTATGGGGATAATTTCTTGGGATTTCCAAGATGGAGGAATCTTACCAGATACCAAAACAGAATTAACTATATTTAGATAATAATTTAAAGAAGTATCGCTAAGGTGCATAAGAAAAGAATATGGAATCCCATCTTCTCCGGGAGACGAATCTCTTACACTTGATAAAACCCCTTTTAATTCATACATGCTGAACAATGAATCCGGAGAAGATGCACTATTTAGTGAAGGGAAAAGTGGAAAAGAGGTTATAATTTCAGGAACGGTAGAAGGCGCTAAGTTATCTAAAAAACTATCAATTACTGATGAAGGCAGTGTTAGTGGAGAAAAATAGTCATTAAAAGCCGATCTAAATCGTCTTATATTACGCCAAACTTCTGACGGACATGTCGAAGGGGAAAGAGAAGCACAGAACGCTTTCCAACCCTCTTGTTTTTTATTTTTAAGGAACTCTTGTGTTTCCCGGATAGTATTATTTAGTATATCTAAATTTTCATCAGACATATTCTCAGCATAAACTTTTTCAGCATCTTTTCTACTTTTGACAGCCTCAGAACACTGTCTATCCCACCAAGGTGGAAGCGGAATCTTTGAATATGAAGTATTTTTAACAGGGAATAACTGATCAGCTGCCTCTATCATGCATTGAGCCAGAGCTTCAGAAGAAATAGCTTCACTACCTTCGACAACTTCAGGTAATTCTAATATTTTTGCTTCCACAATATTTTTAAATTTCGTCCAGTCCACGTTATTTAGTTTATATTTTTGGCGAGGACTACGTTTTCGAGTAGTTGGGCATTTAATAGGGCATGATATTATAAGTGGAAAATGATCACTTCCCAAGGTTGAAGGCAAAGGATTCCAAGTAAAAGTAGAGGCTAAATTAGGGGAACAAATTGATAAATCTACTGCGCTAATATTTACATTAGGACTCGTACGCCTTGTTGGTGCACCATTATTAAGTAAACATAAATTTCTATCATCTAAAATTTCCAACAATCGCTCACCTTCAACATTAGTAACACCACTACCCCAAGACTGGTGATGGCAGTTAAAGTCACCCAGGACTAAACATGGACTTGGAACATGAGCTAGTATACTATCTAATTCATTAAGTACATCTACAGAAGAACGAGATAAATAAATTGAAATAAAAGAAATATTTTGGAATTTTAAACCTACCACATTAATTATATCACTAAAAGCGTGAGGCCGAAAATGTATCTGTGTAAAGGGTAACGTATTTTTTATGAGTATGGCAGCACCACCATACCCATCAAATCTATCGTCGCGGAGACAGGTATAACCTGAAATGTTAAAAACATATTCAGGTTTTAGCCAAGTTTCCACTAAAGCTAAAATTATAGGATTAAATTTATTAATTACGTAGATAAGGTCACTTTTTTTAGGTATTACGCTTCTGCAGTTCCATTGGATTATTTTGGAATCCATTAGGAATATCTTTTAAAATACGCATGAGATCAGTAACTGGGGCAACGTGGGACGGTTTCAAAAGATTTGACTGAATTAATGTACTGATAAGGGCAAGGATGGTGTTTAAAATCGCATCGCATTTGGAATCATTCTCTTTAGGTACTAGAGCACAACCATTTTGAAGTTCTGGTATTTTGAACTCATTAAGCAGCGCATTATGTGCTGCCCTATCATACCCATCTTGGGTATTTTGAGGAGAACGCGGCTTTTTGAAAATTGTCTTTTTGTAAGAAGAGCGAGGACTACCGTGGGAAATCTTTTCAGACTCATTATTATGATGAGATATTAAGACGTCAGCATACGACTTTGATGCAGGTGGAAAAAGTTTACTCGCCTCTGCATATGATATACAACTATTCGCCATTCTTACTTTGATTTCTTTTTGTCTTATAAACTCAGGGCACACTTTGCTGGTAGCATAGTGGAACCCACCGCACATTATGCACGAAGCAGAATCTTCCTCTCTCTCGCAAGATTCACCGAGATGGTCTGCACCACATTTATAACACCTTGGCTTTGTCGACCTGCATAAGGCTTTAGTGTGTCCGAATCTACAGCACTTAAAGCACTGAATTGTGGGGTAAGTGTAGATTTCTACAGGTAGAGCATTATAGCACATGAATAATCTTTTAGGTAGAACCTGGCCATCAAATGTGATAACCACAGACTGAGATGGTTTCCATGTAGCTTGACCATTAACTTGAACTTTATAATTCAATCTTCTTATCTTTAAAATTTTCCCGCATCCTATGGGAGTAGAAATATTTTCTAATATTTCTCCCTCACTCCAATCAGCTGGTACGCCACGTACCAGCCCCATCCGTGTGACATTAAAGGTCGGAATAATAGCCTTGAAGTTATTCATGGTTAAAAGATCACTTTTCAGAAAATCATTAGCATCTTTATAGTTCGAAAAAGCAACGGCACAGCGGTTCCTGCCAATTCGTTTTACACTGCCTGGTACTATATTTTGGAAAGCACTTCTTTTTAAGAAATTGCCAAATGCAATTGGATGTAGGATGGTTGCACTATCAGAGGATTCTACTACTTTTTGAACGTGAATTAAGTAGGGTGACGCATCTGTATGAACATACTCACTGCGGCCCACTTGGCGAGAATCATGTTGAATTTGAGAACGAGCCTGTTGTTGAGTTATGCCTAAAAATTCACCTTGTGATGTTTTAGCTGAATCAAAAGTAGGTGATGAGTGAGTGTGACCTTGAGGTGTCGTAGTAGAATCATTGGTAGATGATGCCGGTGTCTTATCATTTTTCGAGCTGTTATCATTTATATTTGGAACGTAGGTAACTTTTTTCATTAAAATAGTATTTTCTGTTTTACATTTGCAATAACTATCGCCAAGAGGTTGGCCGTCCGCGTTTTTCTTTTTCCTTTTTGAACAAATGCGACATAGCCGTATGAAATTTGTTCGCTTCCGAGAGCCTGACCTAGACGACGCAGAGGCTACTGAGCCGTCAGTATCCATCTTACTATCTTCAGCATTAGACACTACAGTAATACTAGAGCCTATGGGGAGATTCAGGCCACCGAGAAAGCCTGGACCCCCCCATGGAGGGTCGGGAGGATCGACCATATGAGGTCAATCAATATTTACAAGTTATATGTACAAAAACTTACCTAATTATTTACACAAATACAAATTTAAACACTAAATATAAGAAATATCTACAATACCACACTTTCCACAACGTTTTTAACTACAAAATAGAATTTTTATTTCACCAAAAGCAGAAAATGAACCTCTCAGCCGAAGTTTCCCGCGCTTTTTTTCAGGAATTTAATTTGATTTTGACAATGCTATTTTTAGCAAATTTAGTGTTGCAAATTTAAAAATATATAAAAGTGTTGCAAGAAAATAAATATTTTTAATACGACACGAAAAAGCATTTTTCTATTATTTGGTAAAATATTTAACTATAGAAACAGGCCTGTCCCTGTTGAGGCTTTGGGGGAATTTGCTTAACACACCATGCTTGGTAGATGGATTGGCGAGCGCAGTACGCAATAATGCTTTAATGTTTATTTGGTGCATTTTTGTGTAAAATCGCCAAAAAGAGATAAAATTGATAGATAAACTTTCGTTCGGTACCACTCTAGAACTTTCCGACCCGGTGCCATTTTAAGGGCAGCTTAGTGCTGAAAAGTAGGCATTTACGGCCTTCCGCCCGTCGCGTAGAAAAGATCGCGCGAGCTAGTCTGCGGTGAACTCACTTGACCCTGCGGTGCGGACCGGGCGGCAAGCGCAGCTTCCACAGCGAGCGCACGCGTTACAGTATACAAAACTATGGCAGTAGGTCAATAACTCCCCAAGATATAGATAATAATTTTATTGTTTACGTAATTTACTTAGGAAAAATATGTTGGTACAATTGTAGGATTGATAAAATTAAACATTGAAGATGTGTTTTTATATTATTAATTTTTAATTATTGAATTATATACTAATTAATAATAGTAATATTATTTAAATATAAATTTAAATAATGTTAGTATTATGTAATGTGCAGTTGAATAACTCATTATGATGAGCTTTGTCCTGTAATTCATTTAAAATATGGCGTCCCGTAACAGTTTGAAATTCGTCTTCCTTGGTTTCCGCTTCTACTAGCGGGAGATATCCACCTCAATATCATCACCGTCGGTACATCTGAAATTTTTCATTAGTTACTTATAATCATCGAAACAATGAAAATCGAAGGACAATGACAAATAATCCTTACTATCCGTACTAATTTTATATATAGTGTGTGTGAAGAGTGTGTGCAAAAATGCTATCCATGTCTTAAGGCAGCCTCGAGAAGTAACAGCCTCGGGATGAACTCGGACAAAACAAAAGTCAAATTCACTCAACAAATCATCCCCAAGCCAGTCTCCGTCGAAGGTGTAGCCTTTAAAATTGTTGAAGTATGTGTACTTTGGGCAAACGTTGCAGTTGGGTAGAGACAACTTTGAGGTTGAAAGCACCAGAAGAGTGCAGCTGGGCTGGGCGGCATTTGGGAAGCTGCGTCATATCCTAGAATCATCTTTGCCACAATGCCTCAAGACCATGGTGTTCGATCAATGTGTCCTACCAGTCATCACCTACCTTATCCGCAAAAAAGACCAGTGACGGACATTTTCTGGAAGTGTAGCAAGCTGAAGTGGGAGTGGGCCTTTCCTTGGCAAGCGTAACGTTAGACGTCCTCCGGCCAGAATCCAGATGGACCGATGACTTAAAAAGACGGCTGGTAACGACTGACTGGCGAAAACGGGAGATCGTGCCTTATGGCATACCGAGGGGGAAGCCTACGTCAAGCAGTGGACTGTAATAGGCTAATGAATGAATTTTCGTTACTTACTTATGAGATTTAGAAGTTTATTGAAGTGGAAATGTATGGGAGTCCATAACTTGCAATAAGGGTTGATCATCACATATGCTTGAAGCTCTGAAACATGTTTGAAACATCAATATTCACACAGAGCAGTATTTAAATAACATTAAGAATCGTCATTTCCACTTTTTGTTTATAAAATTACGTATTTCTATCTTGCCTTTTCTGCTTGGGAGGTAATAGCTACATGGTGAGGCTGCTGTATAGAACTACAGTAAAAATGTATGTATAAGTAAGTGAAAATCTATATATAAATATGAAAAATATCATTAATGCTTTCAAAGTCATATTAAAAAACAACTGTTTATTAGCTGAACAATAAAACATTTAATTTTCGTAACTTACTCATTAGACTGGAGAGTTGATTGGCGTGGAGATGTCTTCTTCTTCATCAATACACTCTTAACAGAGCGGACGTGGTCGTCAATCCGGGTTGGTGGCACGCTTTACAATCCGTCGCCATTCCTCACGGATGACTGCTTTTCTGGTGCACTCCGTCACGGAACCTTCTTGTGTAGCAGCTTTAATTTGGTCCGTCTGATCTTCCTCGAGGGCGCGCACCCTCGACCTTCCCTTGGACCACGAGCCGCTCGATAGATATGTCCCCGCGTCGGGCGACGTGTCCAAAGAATGTAAGGATGCGAGCTTGCACGATGGAGGAGAGGCCGAGTTCCTTGAGAATGGAGTCATTGGTGGGGAATTCTATCGATGATATTCTAAGCATTCGCCTCCAGCACCACATTTCCAGCGCGTCTATCTTCTTCTTTTCAATTTCCCGCAAAGTGTTTTGGTGGCTTTCGTGATATTGCGATTTTCCAAACCTTATGAAGCTTGCTCATAGTGGATCTAGTTATCGCCATACGTCTTTTTACCTCGTCTATGCAACCGCCGTTGTTGGAAATCAGCGCTCCCAGATAAACGTAGGATTGGACAACCTCGCAGTTTGCGATATGTTTGACTATGTTGTTTTGGAGATGTATGTGACTCCAGAACTTGCAGAGAAAGTTGGCCATCGTCATGACGGCTTGAACTCCTGGAACGTTTTTATCAAAAGTACACTAATCTTGAACAGGCTTACCTTTTCTATTTCACTAAATTATACTTACTTTTCAGTACCTAGTAATTTGTTTGCATGTCTAATACCTTTGTCTCTTAGTATTGAAGCACTGCAAGGATTAGAAGTCCAAGGTTATCGGTACAATATTTACCGTCTAATTAAATATATTATTACATTACAAACAAATTCAGTGGTTGCACTACTGATTTTGTTTTACTGTGTATGTACTTGATAATTACTTATAGCATGGCTCACTAATAAATAATAAAATTACATTATGTAAAATCGTACATTTTCTTCGTATGATTTGAACTGTGGTTGCACCACTGGTTTCATTTCTACTATGTATGTATTATGATGTTTACTTTTAATATGGCAACAGCTTATGAACTACATAATAAATAAAATGACACTAGATCAAATGGTTGGTACAATGTTAGATACTGTGGTTGCAATACTATTTAATTTTACTGTCTGTTGTTGTTAAACCTAAAACTGCTTCTGGTTTAGTTACCCAGATCAGCTATACAATTTCTTTGTCTACTTACCTATTCACTAAAATTTATACCTATACATACTTACTTCATAGTTGGTAGTTACTTTGGTAGGTCAAAAATTGGTTAGAATTATGTTCAGATACTTACGATATTGTTTGCCGGTCTTTTCGCTTTTGACATATAGGTACCCTCTTGTATTTATTTTTATTTCCCATTTTTACTTATTTACAGACTATGTACACGTTTATTTACAATAAATTAACGAAATATTTACACATTCACAAAATATTTACAGTCAAAAATATACAACACTTATTTAAAACTTAGTAGCAAAGGCGAGCTTATCCCTTAAGAAGAGATCTCTTCTAGCCAACACATTTGATGTCAGAAAATTCATATCTTATTAATATTACGCGACAAGATGAAAAAAGCAGGTTGCGGAACGCCGCGGTCGAAAAATTGGCATAGGTCCTGCTCCGATGATGCCCGGCGGGCGTCTGAAGCGCAGCGCGCGCGTCGTTTGGTTATATAATGGGAATAATGGGGTTTCAAATAATCACAAAAAACAATTTAAAAAATCTATCCATTATTTAATTTACATCTTGTAATTTCCTACATTTTGGCATATTTTCATTTTTTTTAGTGTTAATAATCTTTGAGTAATACTTGAAAAATTGTCATAAACTTACGTATCTTTGCATTTTTTTATGATCGAGAAAAGTTATAGATATCGTGTTTTTGTCCATTAAATAATCAAGAACTGTTCATTAACAACAACATATATTTTTTCTGGTTCAAATAAAATAATATATGATGCTTTAAAACTCAACCAAAAATAGGTCGATTCGACATTTTTCACACTAAGACGCCCTTAAAACCCGGTGCCAGCCTAGAATATTCTGACCCGGTGCCACTTTAAAACCTTTCAACCCGGTGCCAGCCTAGAACATTCTGATCCGGTGCCACTTTATGTCTTTCCTACCCGGTGACACTCTATGACCTCCCAACTCAATTGATCCCACTTTAGAACTCTCATATCTGACCGAAAATCACACAGAAAACTCCAACATTTGCAACCATTTCGATTTGTTTTGACAGTTCTATTTTTAAGCGGGACCTTTTTAGTGGCCGCTAAGATTAGTAAATTTAATCTTTTTAAATATTTAAATTGCTTAATTTTGCACCTCCTAGAATTGCACTAATCGGCTAAAGCTAAGTTTAATCCTGTCAGTTATTTTTAGAGATTATAATCCTGTCATTTGAGTTTGACAGTTACATGCAGAATAGGAAACGGCTTTAGAAACGTCAAATTAGACTTAGTAATAATAGAAGTGCGTCTAGAATAGCGTCTAGTATATACCTACTGACCTGTCTTATGTCACGTTCACACAATGCCCATATGGGCAGGGATAGGGGAAAATGTCCATGTCGCTGGCTCCCCAAAGTATATATTTTTCAAAGCTGAGAGGCTCAAACGTTTGTGACGAATGGATGGACTCTTATTTTAAGACTGGTTTTCAATGTGACGCTACCTAGACTGAGATCTCAGGTCAAAAATTTTGGGGAGCCAGCGACATGCTTTTAGGTTAGAATTTCAGAGAAATCATCAGATTACTTGTTAACGGCGCAATGTGCCAAAATGATGGCTATGCCAAAGAAATGTGACGGAATATGTGACAGCTACAAGCACATTCAATAGCTATGTGACTCAACTGGAGCTGAGAAATAAGCCATGGAATGTTTCCAACCCATGTCGCTGGCTCCCCAAAAAACCGGCATCCGAAATCTTTGCAAATACCACCTAAAACTACTAACCAACGAGGAATTCTCGATCGTAATGTAGTAAATACTCGTTCTTCAAACAATCTCATTTAGAATCAGCTTCGTTTTTGAGAAAACACAACATTTGTTTTTGTATGAATATATATAATATATAAGGGTGACTACATCGTTCAACCCTTTTTGGGACAGTTTCAGAAACTCATGGTTTCATGATTTCCGTACAGATTATACTAAATATTACCTTGAACAATGTCCGCGAAGGGCATTTATATTGTGCTGGTACTATTAGCAGCACATCAACTTACCTATTTAAGATACTTAGATTTTGACGGTATTTCATAAAACTACTAAGTATGATCAGCAATTAAAATACAACATATGAAAAAAAAAACAATATTTACCACGGTTTATTTATAACATTTATAGTACAAAATTATTGTAGTATGCCAATATGCTTGTATACACGATCTCATTGTTGTGGTTCGGGGGAAATCGTCACCGGCGCGACCGGCGACTTATCGGGAGCACATCGGAAGTCCCTTTCATTTGCGTCGAAAGGGATCTTCATGGATAGGTCCGAATGTACCTATAGTTATGAATTTACATTATGATGCGACCGGTTTCATTGCACCATCGCCAGGAAGTATTTACTTTAAAAAAAACTGGTTACTACCTACCTGAAGACAGATTAACGAAACAAAAAAATATGTATTTGAAAAGTACTACCACGAGCCCATCAGGTTACACAACCAGTCGTATTATAATTTGATTTTATTAATATTTTAGTGGAACTACTGTAATTAGTTTTAATTTACCTATCATATGATCATCTCAATCAACTAGGCATTTGTTGAGAGTGAATGTACAGTCGGTTATAGCACATAAGGTACCAGGGGTACTCCAAAGGAGCTGAATCATTTTTGTCCCTAGCAATGTTTTTTTCTTGACATGAATATGTTTTAGTAGAAAATTACTTCTTTTATGAGAATAAGTTTAAATTTTGATTATGTATTAACTGGGGATAAAAATAATTCAGTTCTTTTGGAGTAGCCCTGTTACCTTATGTGCTACAACCGACTGTACCTACCTACATACATGTTGTACAGACTGTAAAAATTTAACTACAGTTTTATGAGAATAAACGATATTTATTTATTAATTATAGGAATCAATTCAAGCGGAGCCCTTTCTTAACATTATTTAAGGTCATTTATAGTATAATCTGTATGGAAATCAAAAGCCATAAGTTCCTGAAACTGTCCCAAAAAGGGTTGAACGATGTAGTCACCCTTATATTCATACAAAAACAAATGTTGTGTTTTCTCAAAAACGAAGCTGATTCTAGAGTAGATTGTTTGAAGAACGAGTATTTACTACATTACGATCCAGAATTCCTCTTTGGTTAGTAGTTTTAGGTGGTATTTGCAAAGATTTCGGATGCCGGTTTTTTGGGGAGCCAGCGACATGGGTTGGAAACATTCCATGGCTTATTTCTCAGCTCCAGTTGAGTCACATAGCTATTGAATATGCTTGTAGCTGTCACATATTCCGTCACATTTCTTTGGCATAGCCATCATTTTGGCACATTGCGCCGTTAACAAGTAATCTGATGATTTCTCTGAAATTCTAACCTAAAAGCATGTCGCTGGCTCCCCAAATTTTTTGACCTGAGATCTCAGTCTAGGTAGCGTCACATTGAAAACCAGTCTTAAAATAAGAGTCCATCCATTGGTCACAAACGTTTGAGCCTCTCAGCTTTGAAAAATATATACTTTGGGGAGCCAGCGACATGGACATTAGGGGAAATAGTAAGGGAAGTGGGCTGCGCGAGCATGTAAACAGAGTAATCTGTAGCGAGAGTACGCTGCCGCTCGTCATGCCATATGCCATGCCATTGCTACTTTCCGTGCTCCCGCGTATTAACAGGTGAGTATTATGTTCCTTGCAGAGATCTGTGCAGATCTGTGCTCCCGCGAGTGTCTTTTCGTGCGCGAGTCAAAAGAACGGCGGCAACACGATCGCGAATGGAATATATTGCTATCTCGCTCACTCATTAGTTTGACGGCGGCAGTGTGTGAACACGGTGAACACCCATGGAACACCCACCCACAAAAGTCAAAAGTCACGCTTGTGAAAGTGGCAACACAGACATAAAAAAATGGTCATGTCACTAACTGTGAGCTTTTTATTTTTTTGGGATCACTTGGAGATCTTTGTTACTTCTAATATGTTAATATGAATAACAATGTCCATGTCGCTGGCTCCCCAAAGTATATATTTTTCAAAGCCGAGAGGCTCAAACGTTTGTGACGAATGGATAGACTCTTATTTTAAGACTGGTTTTCAATGTGACGCTACCAAGACTGAGATCTCAGGTCAAAAAATTTGTGTCTATTTTTTTCTAGGGTCCACAGCTTATTTCAAGATTCTGCCTTCACAAACCTTTTGTACCGTTGATGAGATTGCTTATTTTGGTAGTGAGAACATTTGTACCGCAAAGATTTTAGAAATATCGCCATTTTACAGTGTCACAGGGTCCAAATGATTTTATAACCTCAAAATTGGAAAAGCTTCAATATCTCTGCAAAGGATTGATCTACAAACAAAATGATCGCATGGATGCCGTTACAAATCGCAAATCTTTATTTGTACCGCTTTTTTATACCTTGTAAATACCCGATAGAGGAATAAAAGGCGATTAACGCTCATATGGCATTTGGTTGTTGGGCTTGCGTATATCTCCGTAAATATAACGGTACAAATGTTCTGAAAGAAATCCCAGTAACAATACAAGCGGTACATTTCATAGCTACAACCAAAAAAGCCGTATCTGCTCTAATTTACGAGAAAACAACACTGTAAAATTTGCAAGAAAATGATATGTACATGACCAAAGCTCGGCCACGGCACAGTATAATTAATAGTACTAGCATACAGTATGGTCACTCCCTGCCTCCCCCTAAAAGCGCCGCCCACCCGCGCTCGGAGGACGCTCAGACACCGGCTAGCAAGGACGTGACGACGACTTGGTGCAGCGAGCGAAGGCAGCGCAGCGTAAATTATACTAAACTAATTAATATTAGAAATAATTTTGTGATCGGTGTGTGTTGTGCTATGTACGGTTGTTTGAGCACTGCAAACGACAAAACTAAAAGAAAATTCTACCGATTCTACCTGTCTTTACAAATCTAAGTATTTTTAAAGAGTTTTATGTTTGAGTAGCAAAGAATAGGCGCTTATGTTTTATATTTCTTTTACATTATCTGTTTAAGACCTTATCCTATCAGTTCACGCTGAAAACAAAACAAATTCTATAAGAACAAAAAATCATGTTTTCAACTTACGTAATATTTTGGTGACCATCATTTATTTACAAAAAAATTGTTATTTCGTTTATACTATTTGAAATAGGAAACTATTGTAAAAATTGAGCATAGACATCCACCTTACAGCATAAGTACATTATGATTCCTATTTATTCCTAATCCGCGCGCAATAAGTGTCGAGTAATTGGGGTCATCGAACTTGAACTGGCCGGGCAATGGCGCCATTTTTTTACAAGCCTGCAAATCAAATTCAAACCCGCTATTACAAGGTCATTTCAGGCCGCACATTGTTTTCCCGATTCGCGAACGCACCACGAACAAATTAAGGTAAAATGGCGGCAACCCTGACATGTCTTATCTCACACACACAAGCATTTTATGTGTGCGTAGCAACGCGTTTGTTTCATACATTTGAGCGCCAGTGTCCGAGGTGTGGCCACGGTGTTCACTTTTAGACTTTTAGCAGCGGTAATATGCGGATTTGGATTCTGATTCCGATTTGCACTTTATACCGACCGAAATATATTTCATTTTCTTCAAACAAGTAACTAATACATAGATGGACCGTCAAAGAAATAAAGTTTGTGTGGTGAAGGCGAAAATTGAAATTCAGTCGCGTCAGTTACAAACCTTAAACGTTTTACACACATATTGCCTTCGGTAATCGTTCCTGTAGTTTCGGAGATTAGCCCGGTGAAACAGACAAACAGACATACAAAATATTGAAAAATATAAATTATGAAATTTGTTCTTATCATATTTTAACATCATCTACGATTAGTTTTTCGTACATTTGTTCAATACACGGGTTTTATTGTTTTATTATATGTATAGATTGGTACTCTTATTTTTTTTTAATTATGGTCACCCTATGAATTGACCATAATGACAAGTTGCCGAAGGTTATATGAGTGTTAAACGCTTCTCGTTGGTAAACTGACGCAGCATAATGTAAATAGACGAATAATACTATATTTGTCCTGCGCCATACAAACTTTATTCCTTTGACGGTCAACCAATTTATTAGGTACTTGCTTGAAGAAAATGAAATATGTTTCGGTCAGTATGAAGTGCAAATCGAAGTCCAGAATCCGAAATCCGCATTAATCCGCTGCTAAAAGTCTAAAAGTAGAACACCGTGGCCGAGCTTTGGTCATGTACATATCATTTTCTTGCAAATTTTACAGTGTTGTTTTCTCGTAAATTAGAGCAGATACGGCTTTTTTGGTTGTAGCTATGAAATGTACCGCTTGTATTGTTACTAGGATTTCTTTCAGAACATTTGTACCGCTATATTTACGGAGATATACGAAAGCCCAACAACCAAATGCCATATGAGTGTTAATCGCCTTTTATTCCTCTATCGGGTATTTACAAGGTATAAAAAAGCGGTACA
Organism: Tuta absoluta; assembly: GCA_027580185.1. Classification (NCBI taxonomy): domain Eukaryota; kingdom Metazoa; phylum Arthropoda; class Insecta; order Lepidoptera; family Gelechiidae; genus Tuta; species Tuta absoluta. The sequence continues at coordinate 21,477,804 of JAQAHW010000004.1, forward strand.
AATAAAGATTTGCGATTTGTAACGGCATCCATGCGATCATTTTGTTTGTAGATCAATCCTTTGCAGATATATTGAAGCTTTTCCAATTTTGAGGTTATAAAATCATTTGGACCCTGTGACACTGTAAAATGGCGATATTTCTAAAATCTTTGCGGTACAAATGTTCTCACTACCAAAATAAGCAATCTCATCAACGGTACAAAAGGTTTGTGAAGGCAGAATCTTGAAATAAGCTGTGGACCCTAGAAAAAAATAGACACAAAAATTTGGGGAGCCAGCGACATGCTTTTAGGTTAGAATTTCAAAGAAATCATCAGATTACTTGTTAACGGCGCAATGTGCCAAAATGATGGCTATGCCAAAGAAATGTGACGGAATATGTGACAGCTACAAGCACATTCAATAGCTATGTGACTCAACTGGAGCTGAGAAATAAGCCATGGAATGTTTCCAACCCATGTCGCTGGCTCCAAAAAAAACCGGCATCCGAAATCTTTGCAAATACCACCTAAAACTACTAACCAAAGAGGAATTCTCGATCGTAATGTAGTAAATACTCGTTCTTCAAACAATCTCCTCTAGAATCAGCTTCGTTTTTGATAAAACACAACATTTGTTTTTGTATGAATATAAGGGTGACTACATCGTTCAACCCTTTTTGGGACAGTTTCAGGAACTTATGGTTTCATGATTTCCGTACAGATTATACTAAATAATACCTTAAATAATGTTAAGAAAAGGCCTCGCTTGAATTGATTCCTATTAACAATAAATAAATATCGTTTAATCTCATAAAACTGTAGCGTTGTTACATTTTTACAGTCTGTACAACATGTATGTAGGTTGTCGTGACGAATTGAAAGCAAACTCACCATAGTTATTTCTTGACATATCTCTTGTTCAACAGGTTCAATGTCATCATTATTAGGTATTATGTAGATATCCAGAAGCATGACAGTTAAAGGATCCATCTGTAAAAGATAAATTACAAGGAGACGCTGCCTCAAGCAAACGCCTCCGTCCATAGGGGAAAAGGCTTAGAACTGTTTTATCATTTGCAATATCACAACTCAATTTCAGTTAACTTTACTTATTTCCAATATCATCAATACTTAATTCCAATTACTCTTTATAAACTTTGACAGTTCAACACACTTCTTCATGTGACAACCATATCATCACATCTATTATCCTATAAGGTACTTTGCGTCACCTTTACAGTGCTCTTCCTCGGGTGGAAAGAAACACCATATGTCTACGTGGCCACAGACTCTATTCATACATGATCGATTACTATTAAATGCTAACAAGCTAGACAAGTACCTCGCCTACCAGGGGCCTCTGTACTTGATATTGACTCCCAAACTGAGTCAGGACATAATCTCCCCCCAAAGCCATATTTGGTGTATTATGAACATCAACGTACCAGAAGCCTCTCAGACGGGCAGAAGTCTAGCCTACCCGAGCTTTCTACTTTTATCAATTCCAACAATGACACTAGTCTCTTCTCTCGACATTTTCGTGTCCTAGTTAACATTCTAAGCCCTTTCATGTTTAACACTTACTTGAATTCATGGAGCTGTTTCTCTAGGGTATATCTCTGTGCACTTATCACAACAAATATATTAATTATATACTTTTCCAACTAATAAATACAAAGGCAGAGGTTATCTCTCACGTTTCAGAGCTACAGTACAGATCACTTTATGTATATGGCCTATGTTCAGAGCTATCGAGAATATACTTGACAGTTTGTGTGTGGGCGGTGTTGCTATAAGTATTTGATAAATCGTGACAAACGTCGCGACATAGGTACAGTCGGTTGTAGCACATAAGGTAACAGGGATACTCCAAAAGAACTGAATTATTTTTATCTCCAGTAATTAAATAATCAAAAAACTTATTCTCATAAAAGAAGAAATTTTCTACTAAAACATATTCATGTCAAGAAAAAAATATTGCTAAGGACAAAAATGATTCAGCGCTTTTGGAGTACCCCTGGTACCTTATGTGCTATAACCGACTGTACATTCACTCTCAACAAATGCCTAGTTGATTGAGATGATGATATGATAGGTAAATTAAAACTGATTACAGAAGTTCCACTAAAATATTTATAAAATCAAATTATAATACGACTGGTTGTGTTACCTGATGGGCTCGTGGTAATACTTTTTAATTACTTTTTTTTTGTTTCGTTAATCTGTCTTCAGGTAGTAACCAGTTTTTTTTAGGTAGTTACTTCCTGACGATGGTGCAATGAAACCGGTCGCATCATAATGTAAATTCATAAATATAGGTATATGCCGGTGACGATTTCTCCCGAACGACAACAATGAGATCGTGTATACAAGCATATTGGCATACTACAATGATTTTGTACTAAAAATGTTATAATAATAAATTGTGGTAAATATTGTTTTTTTTTCATATGTTTTAATTGCTGATTATACTTAGTAGTTGTATGAAATACCGTCAAAATCTAAGTACCTTAAATAGGTAAGTTGATGTGCTGCTATTAGTACCAGCACAACATAAACACTAAGAGCCCTTCGCGGACATTGTTCAAGGTAATATTTAGTATAATCTGTACGGAAATCATGAAACCATGAGTTTCTGAAACTGTCCCAAAAAGGGTTGAACTATGTAGTCACCCTTATATTCATACAAAAACAAATGTTGTGTTTTATCAAAAACGAAGCTGATTCTAGAGGAGATTGTTTGAAGAACGAGTATTTACTACATTACGATCGAGAATTCCTCTTTGGTTAGTAGTTTTAGGTGGTATTTGCAAAGATTTCGGATGCCGGTTTTTTTTGGAGCCAGCGACATGGGTTGGAAACATTCCATGGCTTATTTCTCAGCTCCAGTTGAGTCACATAGCTATTGAATGTGCTTGTAGCTGTCACATATTCCGTCACATTTCTTTGGCATAGCCATCATTTTGGCACATTGCGCCGTTAACAAGTAATCTGATGATTTCTCTGAAATTCTAACCTAAAAGCATGTCGCTGGCTCCCCAAATTTTTTGACCTGAGATCTCAGTCTTGGTAGCGTCACATTGAAAACCAGTCTTAAAATAAGAGTTCATCCATTCGTCACAAACGTTTGAGCCTCTCAGCTTTGAAAAATATATACTTTGGGGAGCCAGCGACATGGACATGAATAACATGGACATGGATTGATTTATTTTAATAATTTTTTGGTCATGCATGACTTAAAATACCAGACAAGACATACATGAAATGATTAGAAGAAATGGCATTATTCCCTTGTTTTTATTGGAAATAAGAAAAATAAACAGAAGAACTGGCACGTCTTATGCCTTTTATTTTTGAAAAAATACAGAAAAAATCTTATAAAAGATTAGGCTGTATAGCTAGTACCTTTGCCTATCCTCATGGATAAATTTAGAAACATTTTTTTTTGTGATCTGTGATTTTATATTTTCATCGATGGTTGGTAGGAGGAGAGAAATTGGGTGAAAAGATAATAAAATAAGGATTTTTCTGAGAAAACATACAAAAATGTTAACCCGCACACTTGCTTCGAGAGCCCGCTTGCTGAGGGCTATCAACAACAGCGCAGATTATGTGAAGCAGGCTAAAAGAAACGGAGGACACGGGTGCGTACTTGTTATGTCATTCATTTACCGAAGAAAATGAGAATAATCTTGATACCCTGGTCTGAAGAACACCGTCGTCGTGGTCGAATCACATTTTGTTCGCCATAATTTTGCTATCTTTAAGTTTTTGTATTGTTGTCTTCAGTTATTATATTAGGTTATATTGGAGGTAAAGTTGGAAAAAATTTACTATATCGACCATTGATTTTAAGGTCGGGGGGTGTGGGGGAGGGGGAGGGGGGGGTGGGGGAAGCCCCCCTAAAAAGGGGGGGAGGCGGAACCCTATAGATCCAGAGATATTTTATATTGAATTTTGAGGTGAAAATCGGTCCAAAATCGCTGCCGCTCATTAAAAAAAACCCCGCCCCGAGTCTTATTATGCTTGAAGGACTTTCCGGGTGGCAATAAAAAAAATAACTAACACCCCGAAAGCTATCCGAGTCGGGGTGCCGCGAACTCCCCCAGTGCTCGCTGCGCTCGCACCAACCTTGAGTCTTTTATTGTGCCTAAAGGACTTTCCGGGTGGCAATAAAAAAAAATAACTAACACCCCGAAAGCTAAGGCGGTCTCTACGCTCGCTGCGCTCGCTTCGCTCCCGCCTTAGCTTTCGGAACCTAACCTATCCGAGTCGGGGTGCCGCGAACTCCCCCAGTGCTCGCTGCGCTCGCACCCGCCCCGAGTCTTTTATTGTGCCTAAAGGACTTTCCGGGTGGCAATAAAAAAAATAACTAACACCCCGAAAGCTAAGGCGGTCTCTACGCTCGCTGCGCTCGCTTCGCTCCCGCCTTAGCTTTCGGAACCTATACTATCCGAGTCGGGGTGCCGCGAACTCACTGACGCGTGACGAGCAGACCGGAATGTCAAAATGGCGTCTATATGGCGTTTCGTTATGCACAGTGATAATGTCCATGATCTCCGTAAAATGAAATAATAATTGGTAATAATTTGTTTATTATTATGTTTTTCGCTTAATTACTACAATTTCAAAATAATTATTACTATTAAGATAAAAAAAGAGTTAAACGTATAAACATATTTAGTTTTTAAAAATTACAAGTGTTTGACAACAAGTGAAACGAAACGCAGTGACAGCAAAACCCCCCATTCACAACCATAAATTATGAATGTCATGTTTTTTCATACTATAATTACTATATTTTGTGAATTAATTTCTCAGAAACTATGTGTTTCCGGCGAATGAAATTTAACACAGAAGTTACTTAGGTCAAGATCTTTCAGCCCTAAATTTTTCGCCGCCCAGGTCAGCGGTCGATAAAGGAAACTCTATCCTTCTAATTAAATACAGTCCATGAATCTAGACTACTTTCGAGGTTAAAAAAAATAGCTGATGAAGTTGATAGATAATGAAGATGAAACATAGTAAGTTTCCTTATAAGTTAAAACACAATAAATTGCACTGTGGTATAAAAAAACACTGGATTCCACCCATAAACAAACTTATGTTTGCAATGAGCTGTGTGTCTGTGCCAGGCCAGATAGAATAATAATTTAAACCTTTTATTTCCAATAAATTAAAATTACAGTAATAAAAATTCTACATATATTTAAAACATCACATTTCACACTTATATAAAATCATAAAATTAAATTTACTTTTAAATTGTATTTATTGGAGAGCCCATGTTTGGGCAAAGGCCTCCTCCAGTTCGCACCATTGTCTCCTATCAGCAGTCAGTCTTGTCCGAGTCCCATCTGCTATGTCTGATTTTGTCTTCCCATCTACGTCTAGGACACCCTTAAGGTCACTTGTTCTCTTGAGGAAACCAGTCCAGCACATGTTCGCTCCAATGTCCATCAGTAATTAGTGCCACGTGGCCTGCCCATCTCCATTTGTATCAACAGGCCATCTCGCCCGCATCTTTCAACTTGGTTCTGTATCTCATTGTTGTATTGCACACTCTTTGATTTAGTTGTGTCCCAGATAGAATAGGAACAAAGAATAGTTTATTTCACCACTGCTACACATACAAATAGGTGCTTTTGGTGCTTAGGTACTTCATCCATTGGTTTCCTTGAACGCAAATTGCAAAATTATTTGTGTTTTTGATTTGCAGTGTGTGGTCGTACCGCGTGCCGCCGCCGATGCCGTCGCGGCGCGCCACGCTGCTGGCGGAGGGGCTCGGCGGCCTCGCCTGGTTCTGGGTGTTCTGGCATCTCTTCACTGAACCCGAACATGTTACTGTAAGTATACTTGGCCTGACAGACATGATTGTAGGAGCTACAAGGAAAGGCAATCATGTGACTGATCTTTTATTATTTTTCCTAAATAAACCTTGAAAATACTAGAATAAGTAATGATGAAGTGCTTTACTCACCTGGGACCTGGGACTGTTATGTTATGTACCTACTGCTCCACATCACATATTTAATTCAATTTTTACACATATTTAATTAAATTATGTACCTACTGCTCCATATCACATATTTAATTCAATTATTTAATCCACTGCTCCCAGTTTTACCACTGCAATAAGTTTTAACACGGCAAGTACTACATTTTTAAAACACCTCAACATGTTGGGTATACAATTTTGGAGAACTTGCACAATTTTGTACTCAATTTACTGGTAGTATTAATTCATTCCGCTACATTCAATCAGTAAAGAATAAATTAGTCATGAGGAATTAGGAATTAATTTATTCCAGTGGATGGAGCCATACCATGCGTTTCTGCTTACAGGAATTTAGATACACTTGCATAAGCTAAGCCGCAGTAGCCCAGTCAGTGGTGGTGTCCCTACTAGTGATAGCGAAAATGCAGGTTACCTTGCCTGCTGAGCAATAATTATGCAAGTTGTCCAAAATAAAAACATGTTTAACCACTTCGCTCAGGTCGAATATTGCAACAATAGATTTGTATTGTACTTCAAGCACACATGTGTGCTGTTACAAGCGGAGTAGTTAAGTGATAAAATGCAATGCAATGCAACTATCAAACCCCACAGTATTTTTTTTATTCTAGCAGTCTTTAAAAGGCATAAATGATTTAAATAAACAAAAAAAATGAAAATTAACTAATTTTATTTCATTACAATTTGAAGAAATTTAGTTTTTGTGTTTGTTTCTAATTGATATAACAAATACCTACATATTCTTAAATTCAATTCCAGTTCCAATAAAAATCTAAATTATTCTTATGTAACATGGCCTATATTTACCATGGACAGGCTGCTGGTGAAATTGCTGGGTAGACTGCTTTTGTGGCAACTATAGAAAAAATATGCTTCTGTGTGGTGCCAGCTTAGAATGGCATCATCTCAATTCTACCAATGGGTGTCGTAAAAGACTACTTAGGGGTAATCGTCCAGGGAACAGGCAGCAGCATTCCCTGCAAATGCACACTGCGTACTTGCACTGCGCTCGCCAATCCGCCTGCCAAGCGTGGTGAGTATGGCAATAACCCCCAATAGAGGAAGGCCCATGTCCAGCCGTGGACTGTTGTGGCTGTGTATGTATATGTATAGAAAAATTATATAGGAATATAGGAAATAAACATTATGTACTAGTTTTCTTTAGTTTAGTACTTGCCAAATCAATAATGTTGCATTGTAACAAAATAATGTGTATATTGTTACAGGGTGAGTTCACATACATAGACCCGATCACGTGGACCGACGAGGAGCTGGGCATCCCGCCCGACAGCGCCGGCTCGCTCGCCCACTGAACACAACACAGCGACGTCTCGTGAGCGCAGCGTCTCCCGCGCTCCCGCACTCCCGCACTCCCGCACTCCCGCACTCCCGCACTCCCTCACTCCCTCACTCCCTCACTCCCGCGCTCCCTCACTCCCGCACTCCCGCACTCCCGCGCGTCGCGCCGCGCTACGCCACCACGACGTCGCCCCGCTGCTAGCTAGAATAAAGTGATTGTTTTAATTTTTATTTAAATAAATTTTACTGTACAGTTTACATTGTAGTCAATTCATTTTTTATTAATTCCTTATAACATGCCCGATGAATCTAATGATTGATCAGTTAATCACTAATAATAACATCGATTGTGATACTATTTTCGTTACCTTAGTCTTAGTAGTATCTATTTAAAAAAAAAGTTGCGAGGACGTGACCTCTCTGTTGTCTGTCTCAGTCTAGACAGATTGAGACAAACGTCTGCAGTATATAGTGTACTGTGACCGTCTGTCACCAGACTACCTCATCTTATAAAGTGGACTCACTAGTAGAGTTGTAATTACTAATTATTTTTCTGTTGCCGAGTTACAAAAAAATTACATAAAAAATAGAAACTGTCTCTATGCAATTCTTGCACAATGAAAATTATAGATAGATATAGATCTATTTCTTTATTTTAGTTTTCAACGCTTAGCGTATAAAGCGTGTGCATTTCCCTGGCATGGTCACTATGGAAAACCATAACTTTGAGAATGCAGAATAATTGTCGAAATTTGTCGGGACACTGTTTAGAAGATATAACGCATTGAAAGTGACCGTGAAAGTCAAAAGATATACGCTAGTTCTGGTGACCGTGCTAGAGAAATGCATTTCCCTGGCATGGTTACCGCTGGATCTCGATAACCACGGCACGTAGCGAGGATCTGATTATTGCAAATAAATGTCGTTTAATTGTCGACCCCATATGGCGGCTGGTAGGAGTGATACCAATAGCACAGAATAGATAATAGTAGTACCTACAGAAGCGACACTCCTTTGATGTTGAAGAAAGCCGCCGTTTTAATAGCCTACACTTTTTTTTGTAACATCCAAGACACCGTGCGCTGCGCTATCTAAATTAAACTCAAATGCACGCGCATAAGAGCACAAATCCTTTGCGTTCTCTGACTACCTACACGGGAGCTCAAACGCCAGGGCCGGATTCAGGATATAACTATGAAAAATAAAATCCTAAACTGATTTGGTAGGTATATTAGCTATTTACACAGAATATATTATAGTGTTTATTGTAAGTATTTACAATATTTTTCAAAAAGTCGTGAATTTTCTTAGTCATAATAAAAAATTACAAATAAAAATATAATTTACATTTACAATTTTCTTCTATACATATAATAAAACAGTAAAAACCGCGTGTCTGTACATTAAATATAATTACGAAAAACTAATTGGGGGCGATATTAAAATTGTATTGAAAAACATTCCAACACTTTTTGAATTTTTTGTCTGTTTGTCTGTTTATCTGTTTGTCTGTCTGTTACGGCTAATCTCAGAAAGTACTGGACAGAATTTAATGAAACTTTTTTTGTTGTGTAGCTACTAAGCCTGGTCAACATCTTAGCCACTTTTTACTGCGGGAAAATTGCTCATTCCTAAGGGAAATACGATTAATACACATTTTATAGTTACTTTCCGAAACTACTGGACGTATTTTAGTAAAAGCTTTTTTGTTGTGTAGCTACTAAGCCTGGTCAACATCTTAGCCACTTTTTACTGCGGGAAAATTGCTCATTCCTAAGGGAAATACGATTAATACACATTTTATAGTTACTTTCCGAAACTACTGGACGTATTTTAGTAAAAGCTTTTTTGTTGTGTAGCTACTAAGCCTGGTCAACATCTTAGCCACTTTCTACTGCTGGAAAATTGCTCATTCCTAAGGGAAATACGATTAATACACATTTTATAGTTAATTTCCGAAACTACTAGACGGATTTTAATGTTTTTTTTTTTGTTGTGTAGCTACTAAGCCTGGTCAACATCTTAGCTACTTTTTACTGGAACATATATAATAAAACAGTAAAAACCGCGTGTCTGTACATCACTACATAGTATAAAATAAAGTCGCTTCCCGTTTGGTGTCTCCTTATATCTGTAGAATTACCCAACGGATTTTGATGCGGTTTTTTTTATTAGATAGAGTAACTTGAGAGGAAGGTTTATAAGTATAATTTATTCCGGGAAATTGTCACATTCCCATGGGAAAACGGGTAGTACAACTGGTAGTAAACTTTTGACCCGCTTTTGACACCTTTAAGGATTAAAATTTCAAAAATGCTGAAACACGTATTTTATTATTTTAAGTTATGAGTCTAATCAGAAATTTTGAAACAGATTACATTTAAGATAAAAAACTTTCATACAAACGTTTAACCCCCTTTTCACTCATTTAAGGGTTAAAATTTCAAAAATGCTGAAACACGTGTTTAATTATTTTAAGTTATTAGTCTAATAACAAATTTTGAAACAGATCACATTCATTTAAAAAAACGAACTTTCATACAAACTTTTAACTCCTGAGGGATGAAAAGGGGGCTAAAAGTTTGTATGAAAGTTCGTTGTCTTAAGTGTGATCCGTTTCAAAATTAGTGATTAGACTTATGAATTAAAATAATTAAATACGTGTTTCAGCATTTTTGCAATTTTAATCCTTGAAGGTGTCAAAAGTTGGGCTACCCGTTTTCCTATGGGAATGTGACAATTTCCCGGAATAAATTATACTTATAAACCTTCCTCTCAAGTTACTCTATCTAATAAAAAAAACACAATTCTAGCGTCCACCTCCGTCAATGCATCTTGCCAATATAAAGTCTTGAAATTACCTCTTATCTGGGCTTCATACAAAATTTTATCTACATCCTAGCCTAATGCGTTATCCGTACATAGTATGAAGGTCGCTTCCCACGTCTGTCCCTGTCTGTTTGTTTGTTTGTATGCTTAAATCTTCAAAACCACTTCACGAATCTGGATCTTCACGAATCTGGATGAAGATTTTTTTAAAAGATAGAGTGATTCAAGTGTAAGGTTTTTATGTATGCTTTATTTCGGGAGAAGGTCTGTTTCCCGTGGGAAATCAGTTAGCAGCGGGTGAAACCGCTGGGCGGGCCGCTAGTTGAATATAATATTAAAACACATATGATGCACGGTCCCTGTGGTACTATAAACAGCAACTCTCCCTGTATGCGAAATTGTCACTGCACGAAAAGATATCCCCGTGAATTCAAAGAAAAGACTTTAACAGGTGAAAATGGATACCCATTGTATCGGCGTCGTTCACCAGAACAAGGTGGCTTCACTGTTAAAATAAGAATACGCGGGCAACAGATATCCATAGATAATAGGTGGGTTGTTCCCTTTTCATCTACATTATCGAAGACTTTTGGAGCACACATTAATGTTGAAATGTGCAATAGTATAGAATCCATAAAGTATATATGTAAATACGTGAATCAAGGTAGCGACCAGGCCACATTTGCACTGCAAGGAATCGATAGGGACGAAGTAACCAGGTACCAGTCCGGGCTCTGAAGCTGTTTGGCGAATATTGGGATTCCTTATTCATGAACGCCACCCTACAGTTATGCATCTAGATGTTCACTTGGAAAATGTTCAACGAATATATTTTGATCCTAATAATGTTAAAGAGCGCATTGAGAACCCACGTCAAACGACACTCCTATCGTTTTTTCAGATTGTGTCAAGAGGACGAATTTGCCAGAACATTAACTTATGACGAGGTACCATCATATTTCATCTACGATAAGCAGAGGATGTTTTTTAATAGACGTCGACGCGGTCAACCTGTGGAAGGCTTCCCGGGAGTTTTCAAGGACGCTGCTCTTGGAAGAGTATACACAGTCCATCCTAGCAATGGGGAATGTTACTATTTGCGTTTGTTGCTCCATGTTGTTAAAGGCCCAAGTTCGTGTTCCTTTTTAAAGACTGTGGATGATGTAGAGCATCCTACATTCCAAGCGACGTGCAGAGCGCTTCACTTACTTGACGATGATCAACACTGGGACACTACACTTGAAGAAGCCTGTGTCAGCGATAGCCCCGCTGATTACGGCATTTGTTCTCAGTAATGTTAGTATTCTGTGGTCTTTCGGATCCATTAACACTATGGGAAAAGTACAAAACATTCCTATCTGAGGACATTTTACGTACTTTGAGGACCACCACAGGAGATGAAATTAGTCCAACTGATGACAGAATATTAAATAGTTCTTTTTCTTCTATTCAAGAGACTGTATTTTCAATAGGAGGCAATTCTCTCAGCGACTATGGCCTACCTGTTCCTCGAGCAGAACCAAATCAGCCACGGGTCAATCGAGAATATGTTGCCGAAACAAACTATCCCAGCACGGAATTAACCGCCGTTGTGAATGACAGCCTTTCCAGCTTTACAATAGAACAAAGGGAAATATTTAATACAGTTGTTCAAAGTGTTTTGAATAACGAAGGGAAACTGTTCCACTTAGACGCCCCAGGTGGCACTGGAAAAACCTATCTGACAAGAGCTATCCTTGCAAAAATCAGGCGACAGAACAAAATTGCTCTAGCAGTAGCATCTTCTGGAATAGCTGCCACATTGCTTCCAGGTGGAAAAACAGCGCACACAATGTTCAAAATCTCAATTGATTTAGACAGAACTGAAACACTAACATGTGCTATAACACGAAACTGTGACAAAGCAAAAGTGTTTCAGGATTGCTGCCTAATCGTTTAGGATGAATATGTACAATGTCTAACAAAAAAGCTATTGAGGCTGTGGATAGATCATTACGTGATATTTGTCGAGATGATAGGCCTATGGGTAACATCACACTTCTTTTGTCTGGCGTTTTTCGGCAAACCCTTCCTGTCATAAGTCGGGGAACTAGATCTGATGAAATAAATGCCTCATTAAAACAATCATATCTATGGCCCCGGATACAAAAGCTAAGGCTAACAAGGAATATGAGAGCCCAGCTTGGCGGTAGTAAACTTTGAGCAGAACTACGCTGCGCGAACGAAGTCGCGGGCACCAGCTATACTTTAATATAATGAAATACGAAATCTTACAAATAATACCAAAAGGTATTGTGCCGGAAAACATGAGCACGGTGTATGAAATTGAACTTTTTCCAGCAGCGATAATAACGAGTTAGCTGGATTTCTCATCATAATTCCTTCAAAATTATTTAAAAACAATGTTTCCAGCTCCTTCACGTAATTCGTAAAACTTTCAGGGGGAACTTTGAGGCCTCCGTAAAAAGATGATTTCTTATTATAAGCTTTAAAATTTGTAAACATACTGGTATCATTTAAGTCTGGGGTATTTTTTGCGAATGAGATCAATGTAGGGCACTGATGCTTTTTTAAACATTTGTATAACAAGTAACCTGAAACATACTTTAATGCATTTTCTGTACTCCACTCCACTACCTGCACGACTGTCTCGTTAAAGAACGCGTCACAAGTGAAATGACGTCACCGCATCGATGCGCGCGCGCTCCACTAGCGAGCGCGATCCGGCTCTGGTCGAGTGTACCGTCGCGGTACACGACGGCGTAGGTACTTAACTCCGTAGGTATAGGCGAGTGTCGCAGGCCTGCCAATAGGCAGAAAGGAGGGTTCCAGGTGGAGTCGGGAAAAGGGTAGCTACCCTGCCTGGCCGGGTGTTGTGGCCAGGTGACCGACTGGTCCACCTGGATAGAATTGGAAGTTGTATATATGCGTTGCGCGGTGAAACACTTCGATACCGCGTTTCAGGCTCTTTGTTCTGTCACGTGGCGCCATCTTGCAGATATGTTGGAACTTATGTTGCATCTTGCTTGCTTGTGAACCACTTTGAGTGAGCTTCTTGTCGTAGCTCCCAGAGGTCACTACACCCACATGCAAAAAATCAGAATGATTCGATGCGCCGTTCAAAAGATATAAGCTGGTTCTGGTGACCGTGCTAGAGAAATGATTTCTCTGGCACGAATTCCCCCGAAACGCAAACAGAATCCTACTTGAAGCCAAGGATAAACTAGAAGCATCCGGTAATTTAAGAAAGGACATAAGAGAGGCAACGGTTTCAGCTCTTGCACACTCTAAATGAGATGATACTACGCCTGGCAGACTCTCGCGCCCTCCACATCATAGAGTCCCAGAGGGCCAAACAAGACATTGCAAATTGTACCAAGAGGCTAGCTCAAAATCACGCAATTGCCTTGCAAAGGAACGTAGATAGCTACACCGAGCTGAAAGCAGAAATCTGCGCTCTCAGAAAAGACCAAAATGGCATCAGAGATATAATATCGTATGACGTGTGCGACTACCTTACAAGCCTCAAGACAACAGTCAAATCGGAAATGGCTGCCATCTCATCAACAGTCGCAGAGCTCAAGGCAACAGCAGCCCAACTCGTAAGAACAAGCGCCAATCCTGTAGTTATAACAGAAGGACCTATACAGGAAAAACTGACAGTGGATCTGCAAAACATTTATAAACACATCGGAGGGCTAGAAAAGTCTTTGGAAGAGAAGCTGAGTGTTACACAGGCCATAGAAACACACAGCCTAGATCTTAGATTAGGTTAGGTTAGGTATTTTTTTTTAAATATTACTCCTCCAACATTATCGGAGATTGTATTTTCAAGTTTTAATTGTAGCCGGAAAGGAAAAAAATTTTTTTTTTTTTTGTTCTTTCTCCTCCAACATTATCGGAGATTGTATTTTCAAAAATGTTTTTATTAACAGTTTCGAATTGGAGTCGGAAAGGAAAAATCCTCATAGGACGCCTGGGAATGGAGGGCCCAGGCAGTGCCAGACTTTTACTGGCTAAAACCCTCCCGACTTCAATTTTACAATGTTGTTCCCTGGATATCTTATATACCTAATATTTTAAAGACATTGATCAATTTTATTGTCTGGGACGAGTTTTGCAATATATTTTTACAAATCTTAATTATTTAACTTATTCAATTATTCTTAACATCTATTTGTCTTACATTTCTTAACAGTGTATATTTTATGCTTTACAGTAATATACCAATATATTATTAAAGCATAACTTATTTACCTAGTTTTGTTTTTATTTACAACCATTTGAGCTATTTGTTTACAAAAACTCATGAAGAGACTTCTGTTTTTACCCATCATTAGATCTTTGGCGTTCTCGCTCTTCATCTCCACATTCAATTTAAATTCTACATCCAAGCGTTCGAGAGCGTATACAGGACAATCAAACAATATATGTGGTACCGTCTCTAGAACATGAGGATCACAGGCGCACGAGGGGCTCTCTTTACACTTGAAGCGGTTCAAGTATTCGGAGAACCCTCCGTGCCCCGTCATGATTTGTGTGGTTAGACTGCCCAGTTTCATTTTCCGCACTATTCTGTACGCATCTGTAGCGCTTGGGAAGAATAGTTTCGTGATCGAGGCTGTTTTTTCGGTCTGATATCTGTTGTTCCACCGCTCTAAAGTGTCCAGCCTGATGCTTCTGCGCACAAAGGAGACCGGGCACAAATCGTAATCCGGCCTCTTCTTCAACTTTTGAGCCGCCTCCTTTGCAAGCTGGTCAGCTCTCTCATTCCCTTCCAACCCTGCGTGAGCCTTTATCCAAAACAGAGTTACATCTTTGTCTTGGCTGGATATTTTCTTCAGATTATCTCTAGCTTCTACCGCCAGGGGATGGAGGGAACTAGGATTCTTGACGGTTTGGATTGCAGCCATAGAGTCGCTAAAGATACCGAACGATCGTGCGTTATGTTTTATTATATACCTTGTAGACCTATTTATTGCTAATAGCTCAGCCTGATATACTGTGCAGTATTTTGGTAGCGCTAGCTTCATATTGCTGACCTCAGTGCCATCGCTCCATATAGTTAGGGCCGCGCCAACGTTTCCCTGGATTTTGCTGCCATCTGTATAAATATGTATATCAAGCTGGCTGTGTTGGTCCACATCGTGCCGGGTCAGCAATGGCTTAGGTTAGGTTAGGTTAGGTTAGGTTAGGTTAGGTTAGGTTAGGTTAGGTTAGGTTAGGTTAGGTTTTTTTTTTTTTTTTTTTTTTTTTTTTTTTTTTTTTTTTCAGCCAAAGGAAAAATCCATCATGGACCCTGAGAATGGAGGACTCAGGAGTGTCAGACTCTTACTGACTAAAACCTTTGGCTGATATCTTTGTACCCTTGACATTTCGGATCAAGGCCTTTATATATCTTATACATTTTTTATTTCTTATTTTATTATCACGGGAGTTAAACAATATTATAATTATAATTCACTACACTTATTCTATCTTTTTACAACTTTTATGCTATTTATATATATTCGCTATATACCTTAGTATATATATAATAAATATAATAACAATTAAATTTGCATTTTTTGATGACTGTTTAAATACGTATTTATCTATGTATAAATATGCAATACATACAACAGTTCATCATTTGTTTTTGTTTATGACCTTCCTTGCTACTTCTTTACAATATTTAATAAATTCATTTCGTACGGATTTGTCGCTCATTATGGTGGATATATTGTCCACACTTATAACTTTGTCAATTTTGCTTTCTAGTTCAAAGCGCTCTAGACCGTTTATTGGACATTCAGTTAAAATGTGGACAATACTTTCCTTCTTTGCAGGATCACATGGGCATGACGGACTGTCCTTGCACTTGAATCGGTTCAGGTACTCGGAGAATCCGCCATGACCTGTCATCACTTGTACCATAACGGGGTCTAAGTCAATTTTCCTTATTACATTGTACGCAGCGTCAGCGTTCGGAAAGAATATTTTTGTTATGGAAGCCGTGTCTTCCATCTTGTAGCGTCTGTTCCATTCACCAAGCGAGTCCATTCGGATTACTCGCTTTGCGAATGAGACAGGGCATTTGTCATAGTGCGGTTTTGTTTTTAGTTTCAGTGCAGCGTCCTATTCAAGTTCCAAGTTAGATCTTATTTTAACCGCGAGGGGGTGGAGGGAAATGCCGTTTGCAACTAACTCTAATGCTGATCTGGAGTCACAGTATATGCTGCATTTTTCTGCCTTATTATTTAGAGCTAACTCTGTGGCCCCACAAAGAGCGTAGAGTTCTGCTTGAAAAACAGTGCAGAAAGGCTCCAGTTTAAATTTTTTGGTTTGAGTTTCCGCGCCACCAACTCTCAAGGTCAGTGCCGCGCCAACTTTCCCCTCAATTTTACTGCCATCCGTAAATATTTGCAGTTGATCATCATTGGTGTGCTGGGCCAGTTCTGCACTGTCTGTCACGCTACCTATCTCTATTTCTGCCTGTTCTGCCGGATGTGGTGATTTTATAAAAGGCAAAGGTCTTTCCACTTCTCTATCTCCTATCACCCGCCGAGAATAACCTTTCTTTATTTCATATAAAGCTGCTGCTTCTCTTACCCTTACATCTAACGGAAGCAATCCGGCGAGTGTTAGGGCAGAGTTTAGTGATACAGTTTTATATGCTTTGACTAACTTTTGTGCGAAACCACGCTGCACTGCATTAAATTGCTTCTTAATTGTAATTTTAGTCGTCTGTGATGCCCACACACTGGCTGCATACATAATGATTGGCTCTACCACCGCGACGTAGATGGTTCTGATTATCTCCGAGCTTAGTCCCCATTGAATTTTCGCTGCCCTGGCTAACTGTTTGTAGAAATTCAATGCTTTACGGCACACATTTGCCGCATGAGCATTGAAAGTCAACTTGTCATCTATAGTGAGGCCCAATATTTTTATTTCTCGGGACATTTCTATATCCTGCCCTCCCATGCTCAGATGTGGTGAGTCATGCTTCAATTTGTTTGTAATAATCATCGCTTTCGTTTTATGTGGCGCAAATTTGAGTTTATTTTCGACTCCCCACCTCTGAACCTGGTCAAGGGCACTGTTTGCTTGTTCTTGCACCTCTACTGCTGTATGCCCGGAGAAAATCAGAACAACGTCATCAGCAAAGGCTTGGCAGTAGTTTTCGTTCGCGGAGAGTTCTTTGAGGAGCGGGTCGAGAAGCAAGTTCCAAAAAGTGGGCCCTCCTATAGAGCCTTGTACACACCCTTTTGTGGTTTCTTTGACGTACTCCTCTCCCGCGTATCTTACCCGTACGCTCCTATCAGTAAGGTAACTGTCGACCAATCGTCGGAGGTTTTTTGGGCAACGAGTTTCCGCCAGTCTGCATCTTATGGCGGGCCACCATGCGCTATCGAAGGCTCCCTCTATATCAAGTGAAACTACAACGATCAGTTTCTTCTCCCGCAGTCTCGCCTTGACATGCTGCATCATTACATAGAGGGAGTCCTCGGTACTGCGCTGTGGTGTGAAGCCAAATTGTTGCCTACTCATTTCGGGCAATGTGTGCCACCTTATACGCTTAACCAGCATCTTCTCTACAATTTTGCCAAGCACTGGCAGAAGCCCAATCGGCCTGTAGGATTTCGGGTGTGTGTAGTCATTCTTGCCGGGTTTTCGCAGGACAACCACCACTGCCTCCTTCCAGATGGTTGGGAAGTGTGACAGGCTTAGGCATTTATTCACAAGGGCTAGAAACAGTTCAATGTCGTGGCTAATTGCGGCTTTGCAGATGTCTGCGGTAAAGCCATCGATTCCCGGGGCTTTTTTGGGGTTAAAGCTCAACACTGCCCATTTTAATTCCTGTGCTGTAAATGGTGGGTCACATGGATCACCATGTTGCCACTCATTTACTTGGTTTGCTTTGTTTCGGATTTCTTTATGTGTCGCTCTCTCCCCATCTATATTATCCTCCGGATAAAAGGTTTCTGCCAGAAACTTTGCCGACTCCTGTGAGTTTAGGACCTTTTCTTGTTTCAAAAGAGGAACGTCGTCTTTCCGTGTTGTTGTTCGGCCAATCACTCTGTAAATCCCGTCCCACATGCTTTCCCGATCTTGTTTCCCACAAAACTTTTTCCAGCTGGTCGTTGGTGCCTTTCTTGCCTCTGTTTCATATTTTTCTTTTGCATCAAGGTATTTTCGCACCACTAGTGCTTTGCGGATGGGGGCCGCGTTTGAGAATCTCCTTTTCTTTCTGATCATTTCCATTTTTAGCTCCTCAAGTTCCTCGGTCCACCAAGGCAATCCAATTTTCTTTTTGTTTACTATGAGTGGGATGGCTGCGTCGCATGCCTCCCCAACCGAGTTTGTGTAAGCGATCACCATTTTTTCAAGATTTTCTGTGTTCTCGATCTGCTCAATTTCGTGTATATTTATATTGTTTTCTATACAAAGTTGCTCAAGTTTTGATCGAAATTGAGACCATTTTGCCTTCTTTGTGTTGAATTTTCTGGTCTGTCTTTTTATTTCAACGCCTGTTGGTTTTCCAGCTGTAAGTTCGAAAAGGATTGCTTTGTGGTCCGAGCAGGTAAGTTCATTGTCCAATCTCCAGTTTTCTGCACGCCCCAGCAGGCTAATTGAGCAGGTGGTGATGTCGACGCAGCTTGTGTATCTGATTTGACCTCTTTGCGTGTCGAAAGCGGGTTCGGAACCTTGGTTCAATATCTGCAGATCAAGCTCTTCCAGCAGACCGGCAAGTTCTTCGCCTCTGGGATCGATTTTTCTACTTCCCCACCAGGTGTTCCATGCGTTTACGTCCCCTCCTAGTATCAGATCCTTTGTGCCGATCTCTTCAATGGTCTTTTTAATTTGGTTTATGTACGGCTCGATCGGTTTGTCACCCTCCAGGTAGACCGACACCACACCCGTTTCTTTTGCTCCTGTTTTTAGTTTCACTGCTACAATATTTTCAGTGGTAAGGTTTGGGCACAAGGTGATGTCAATCGACTGGTCAAACAGAACTATAGCAGCCTTATTCACCCTTTCAGATTTCCTTTCACATTGCACTACTCTGACTCCAGCGTAGTTTTTCATAGCACCGACGTTGCCGATGTACGGTTCTTGTATTAATGCGAAGGAGATTTTCCGTTTTGCTGCTTCTATGATGAGTTCGGCAGTGGCAAGCTCGCTTTTTTGGAGGTTTGCCTGAAGGACGCGATACTGTTTGGAGATGGACTCAGTTGTAGATGGAGTTGTTTGCTTTTGTGCCCTTGAGGTGCCCTTAGCAGTATGCTGTGGTAGCTCTGGCCAGGGCATCCCATTTTCTTCTTATTGGACATTCTGGGCTGAAGGTGTTGTGTCCTCTGGTGTCTATGTTTGCTTTTTTACAGTTGCAGCATTCTGGTTCCACACCAGCCAGCCTTGCAGTGCAGTCTGAACCCATGTGCTGGCCGCCACAATGGCTGCATGCATCTTGGGTTTCTTGGCAATGCCGTTTTCCGTGCCCGTATCCTAAGCATCGTGAGCATTGAACCAAAGGAGACTGGTCCTCAACCCTGACTCTTTGTATGTCTATGTGCACCAGTTTTGCTTGTGTAAGGCGGGTCCAAAGCTGGGGCGATACCCTTAGAACGATGTGTGAGGACCACTGATTTCGGGTCTTTTTCTTATACTTGACGTCTATGCGGTCATTTTCCGGAGATATTCCTTCAAATAGTCGCTTGTTCTGAGCTCTCAGTGCTCCTAACACCTGCTCCTCTGTATTATAGTTGTATACGCCTCGCAGTATGACGAGGGGATCCTTATTTTTTGCCTCTTGGATATTAAGTTCATTGCCAGCTGCTTCAATTTTCTTTTTAACTTTTTCCATTTCTCCTTGCGTCTGACACCCTAAGATAATCTTTCTATCTTTGGCTTTCCTAACTTTATCTATCGTCACTCCTCCTTCTTTTGCATTTACTGCTCTTCTTATCCTTTCGAGGACCTGATCTCCTGATTCTGTCTCGTCTTTAGATGTTATGATGACTGAATGCATAGCTGTGGGTGTTTTAGTCTTTTCCTTGGGTGGGCCTGCAGCGACGCTTGCATAGCTCTTTATTTCCTCCTTTAAAGTTTCTCTGTGTTCTTGTATTTCCTCCCTTAGCTTCTCCATTTCCTTGTTACTGTCCTGTAATAGTCTGCTGTGTTCATTAATTTTAGCAATAAGTTTTTGCTCGTCCGCTATTAATGCATCACTCCGAGTGTCTGTAAGTGTTCTCTGCTCTTGGTGTGCTGCAGTGTTTGTGTTTTTATTTGTCTCTATGTATCTTGCCTCTGACTTTTTAACAACTGCGTACAGCTCTCTTAGGCATTCCGTGACTGTTGCTTTTATTGTCCCTTTTATGTTTCCGGAATCATTGAGTTGGCTGATTCCTTTTGTCATGATGTGCTTCGCTTCTTCAGTAAGCGTTTTCTTTGTCTTGGTAACCGTCTTGTTCAGGGATTTTTGTGAGAGCGACTGCTCTGTTCCGTCGAAGCTCTTTCGAGCTTGCTCGAATGTAGAGGGGTTTGCTTTCCCTGTCGATTGTTTTTCTGAAGATTTTAGCATTGGGATTTGCGTTTGTCCTGAGGCAGAGCTTCTTTTGTCTTCTCTCGGAGAATGAAACATTGTGTTTGTCAAGGGTACTGATAAGAAAGATAGCTTGTAAATAATAGCTCAAAAGAGCAGCTCAAAGAGGTATATAAATCTTAAACCTATGTTTTCCCTGTCCGTATAAGGCAGGGCGGTCTTAATTTTAAATAAAACTAAAAAGAAAAACAAATAAAAGGACAAAGACAAACAATATAAAAAAAAAAAAAAGTAATTTTTTGACTCTATGTAGAGTTCAATCGTTATATTAATGTGGGGTCTTTATGCTTATTATCACTATTGATAATGTTTGTAACGTTTCAGGAATAAAAACCAGTATTTTCCCGAAATTAAAATTTTTGACTCTATGTAGAGTTTGTCAAGGCAGTTAATATTATAGGCCTTGTTAAGACCTTTCTAACGATACCACGCACAACGTCGTGGGTTAAAAGGTTCCGGAGAAATACCAGTTTCAGTTTTTCCCTGAAAATTCCTGAAATGATGATCCAGGAGAAATTTCCTTAATTCTAAGTTAAGTCTACTGTTTAGAACTAAACACAGTGGGTAAACCTTCAAATTTGGCAAAAGACAGGATTTTCAGGGGTGGTGGAAGGGGTAGTTTTTTCCAAATGGGGTGAAATGAGGGTGTTTTACGGTCTGAACAAGCTCCTGAACGATATTTCAGGCAAAAAAATTTTCAACACTCTCTCTTAACTTGGAGCAATGTTTAGTCAAGGGTCTTTGATATTTGGTCAGGTCGTAAACTTGGGGGTGGGGGGTTGAAACTTTAGGGGTGGGTCCGGAAGGTTCGGGTTTGTGCGTAGCGAGGGGGAGGGTTTTAGGGAGGGGGGTTGAAAATTTTGTTATTTCCGGGCTAGGACGCACCGTTTCGGAGATACGAGGGTTTTTCTTGAATTTTGTTATCTAAACAATCTTAACTTTTACCGTTGGGTGGTTTTGCAGTGAAATTTTGAAAGGCCTGTAACTATTGTACTGTAGGTCCAATTTGATTTCCGTAAAAAAAATTTACTGATGAGAAGAGTTTAAATTATGATAAAATTAATTTAGAGGTTTTTGATTTTCGTATGTCGTCCACAGGGCTCCGGGAACAATGGGGGATGATTTTTGCTAACTTTGAACGCTCTGTTTTGAGGTTTGGAGCGGGATATCAACTCCGGGAAAAAACTGAGCTGTTAGGGGAAGTTCCGAATTTACTGTCAAGAGTGTTTTTAAAAGTCCTGAATTTCAGGAAACCCAAAAACTTTACAATTTTTTAAACAAAAATGCCCGGGGGTGGTTTTTGAGGGTGGGTAATGGGTTATTTTTTCGATATCTCGCCCCGTTTTGGAGTTTGGGGATGAACAATGTTAAATGGTAATGGCGAAGCAGGGAGAAATTTTTTGAGAAATTTGAAAAAAATATTAATAGTTATATTTTAGCACATTAAAAATAAATCTGAGCTCCAGTCTGAATGTATCTTCTCAACGGCGTGACAAGTGATGATAAATTTTGAAAAAAGCACCCTCCAAAAATTCTTGAAAATCTCAGGTGGCGGTACCTGGCCGCAAAAAGCGTGGTAGTCCAGAAAAAAGTTGTCCAAAATTTTTCTTCCAGTAAGATTGTACTGTCTGTAGGTTACCAGGAATAAGTTCCTAGCATCAGAATAATTTATTTTCAGTTTCAGTGATAAGCACTGGTTAAACAAACTTTGTTTTGCAGTTGTTATTCAAGCACTGGATTGTTTGGGGGTAAGTTTCTCCGTAACCGTACGTTTGATTTTAAAAATTTAAACGCCACTACAAAGTACTTGAATTAATGCTAATAAAACAGTTTCAAAAAGTGTCTGTTGTCGATTTCAGTTTTTCACAATTTTTCACAGAAGAACGGAGTATATTTTTCCACTGTTCAAACACTTGTATCTCGGCTTCCTGGATTAATTCCGGGATGCGAAAAAGTTCATAGGACTTTCGTGAAGTCCTGCTATCATCTACTTGAGGTCTTACTGACCAAATGTTATTAATTCCTGATTTGGATTCCAACGTGTTCCCGGAAAAAGCTGTGTATCTTCCAGGGGCACGGCGTTAAAAATTTTAAAGTCGTCTCAAAAGTTGCGTCTCAGCTATAGGTTTGCATTTCACTTATAAAATCTGTGGGGTCTCGATCTTATTTTCCCGCCGCACGCTCCCAAAGGTCAAAAAATGTGGTGAGGGCGTGGTTTCACGTGTTTACTAACCTTAAAGTAGTGTAAATAGTGTCCTAACGTCATAGGTCCTTTGAAATCCAAAAATTTGGCACTTCACTCACATTGACATCCACTTCACACACAATTTCCAGAAAATTCCACAGTAATCGGAGCACTTTGGTAATTTTAGCGAATATTTTAGCGTGGAGCTAGACTGTTTTGATGCGTTCGCGGCGGGGGGAAGCGCGCAACTGGGGTTAGGTTAGGTTAGGTTAGGTTAGGTTAGGTTAGGTTAGGTTAGGTTAGGTTAGGTTAGGTTAGGTTAGGTTAGGTTAGGTTAGGTTTAGCTGTGAGCATTGACATAGTTAATGCATTTAACTCTCTTCCATGGAAAGCTATACATGAAGCTCTTATACATCACGAGCTTCCTGTTTACTTGCAAAATGTAATAGCGAGCTATCTTTCCAATCGGAGCGTATGCTTTCAGGGTCCGGATGGGGCGTTGATTCGGAGAGAAGTAGTGTGCGGGGTTCCACAGGGTTCAGTTCTTGGTCCCCTTCTATGGAATCTTGCCTACGACGCGGTTTTACGGGTAGTGCTTCCTTACGGTGTCAAAATCGTCTGCTACGCAGATGACACTTTAATTCTAGCCGAAGGAGAATCCTTTGAGAGAGTGACGAGACTTGCTGAGCTTGGAATTGCCTGCGTAGTTGGTAGGATCCGTGGACTGGGTTTGGCAATCGCGCCTCATAAAACTGAGGCTCTATGGTTCCATGGACTGCCTCGAAGAGAAGCACCGCCCACGTCATCGGTTCAAGTGGGAGAAGCACTAGTACAGGTGGGGCAGTGCCTAAAATATCTGGGCCTGTACCTAGATGGAAGGTGGAACTTTGAAGAGCACTTAAACCACCTGGTTCCCAGGATCGAAAAGGTGGCGGGTGCTATGCATAGACTACTACCTAATCTTGGGGGTCCACGGGAAGAAATTCGGCGACTATATGCTGGTGTACTGCGGTCTATAGCCCTATACGGTGCTCCTGTATGGTCAGATAAGCTTCTAGCTGTCCGACGCCATAGAGTTAAACTAAACGCCATACAGCGGCGTATTGCAATCAGAGTGGCACGAGGATATCGTACCATATCATTTGAAGCAGCAACTATACTTGCTCGACTTCCACCATTTGATATTCTGGCGGAAATGGACGCGGAAGTCTACCGTAAGCTTCGTCAAAATGATGCGGAAATTGACCCCATAGTCCTTCGAGAGCGGGCACACAAGAAGGCAATCAAAAAATGGCACCAGCGCTTGCATGAGCCACAAAACATTCGGCAACGGGTAGTTTCTGCTATTTTGCCTAGCTTTGATGCATGGCTAAAACGAAGGGGAAGGAATGGTCGAGTTAGTTTCCACTTGACTCAGATGCTCACCGGGCATGGTTGTTTTGGTGAGTATCTTAATCGAATTGGACGCGAGTCATCGCCTCAGTGTCACCACTGTAGCTTAAGTCAGGACTCAGCTCAACACACGCTGGAGGAGTGCTACGCTTGGCACTCCGAGCGTCAAGCCTTGGTCCAAGAAATTGGAACAAACTTGTCTTTACCAGCTGTAGTTGCTGCGATATTAGGAAAAAAGGAGGCGTGGAATGCATTTGTTTCCTTCTGCGAGGCCGTCATGGTCCAGAAGGAAACTGCTGAGCGGGACCGAGAGCGGGCGAATCCCGCGCGACGGCGACGACGGAGGGCTCTGAACAGCAGAGTCACTCGCGTACGTCGCAGCCAGGACTAGTTCTGGCGTGCAAGCCGTGTAGTTCCGGTAGAGAATAGCGCTACGGTCTCCCCCGCCTGTCGTAAGAGGCGACTAAAGGGGGACTTCGGGGCTGTGGGCGTATACAGCGGGGGCTGCAGCGTCCTCTCAACGGCCTCGGGGAAGGCAGTGACAAAGGGTGGTCACTTTGTTGCTGTGCACTTGGATGGTGCGGGGGCATATAACACTCTTTTGCCCCGGGATGAGCCTCCGGGCGCTGTGCTAGGGAGACACTGGTTGCGTTCCACAAGAGATCCCAGAGTCTCCCAAATAGCACGGAGGATGGCCACCGTGGAGTTTTTAGTGGGTAGAAATCCCACATAACCTAGTTCTTCCCCCGGAGGGCTAGGTACCTGGATCGCAGGTTTCCTCCACGTAAAAAAAAAAAAAAAAAAAAAAAAAAAAGGTTAGGTTAGGTTAGGTTAGGTTAGGTTAGGTTAGGTTAGGTTAGGTTAGGTTAGGTTAGGTTAGGTTAGGTTAGGTTAGGTTAGGTTAGGTTAGGTTAGGTTAGGTTAGGTTAGGTTAGGTTAGGTTAGGTTAGGTTAGGTTAGGTTAGGTTAGGTTAGGTTAGGTTAGGTTAGGTTAGGTTAGGTTAGGTTAGGTTAGGTTAGGTTAGGTTAGGTTAGGTTAGGTTAGGTTAGGTTAGGTTAGGTTAGGTTAGGTTAGGTTAGGTTAGGTTAGGTTAGGTTAGGTTTTTTTTTTTTTTTTTTTTTTTGTTTTCGTGGAAGGAGGTAATCTTCATAGATACCATAGGCCCGGGCGTTATGGCATGCCCGATTCCACTGGGAAGGTGCCCAGCAGCCTACGGACTAAACCCTCCTCCCTTGCAAATTATCGTTAGTATTGATCCAACGGTTAGGTCTAGGGAACACAATTTTATCTTATAAAGCTTTACAACTATTCTTATTCTAAGTTAAAACTACCAATTTTCAACTATGCTTATTTGTATATATAACTTTTTTTTTTTTGTGAGTATTTTTTTTTTTTTTTTTTTTTTTTTTTTTTTTTCCTTATATCTATTAATAATTTAGAAGCATTCTATTTCTTATTAAATCTTATTTTACAGTTTTTGAGCCGTTCTCGATGCCAATACTGGCAAGAATTTTCTGCGCGTATTCGAGGAAGAGCTCACGAGAATTGGCGTCATTGACAATGGATGGTAAGTTTTCTACGGTAATATTGGTATCCATTCTGCACTCGTAGTCGTAGCGCATTGCTCCAAATCTCGGGCACTCAAGAAACATGTGTCTTGTGTCCTGAATGCTATCATTATCGCAAGTGCAAAATGGATTATCTAGCAGTTTGAAGCGGTGCAGATATTGTCGGAAGGCTCCGTGCCCCGTGAATATTTGTGCTAAAGAATTGGTAATTTTGAGTTTACGTAGCACCTTGTAAGCCTGCTTTACTTCAGGGAAGTACATTTTTGTCACTGCTCCCTGTGTTGATTCAGCATATCTAGTCTGCCAGGTAGAAAGAGTATTTTCTCTTATTAGCCGCTTTGGCAGGGATAAAGGAAACCTATCGTAAACTGGTCTTGTCTTGCTTTTCAACGCTGCTTGTTTTGCTAGTTCATCAGCTCTTTCATTTCCAGAAATGCCAGCATGCGCTTTGATCCAGAATAGCCTGATTTCGCCACCAAGGAGCAGGATTTCACCAATCAAGGTATGTATTTCGGAGACAATAGGATGCACTGAATTGGGATCACATATACAGTCTAGCGCTGATCTTGAATCGCTTATTATGTTGCACTTTCTGTATTTCTGCGATTTGGTCATGTGACTTACTGCCTTGGCTATGGCCACCAATTCCGCCTGAAAAACTGAGCAGAAACTGTCCAGTTTCATTTTAAACGATAAAACCTCCATCTCATTGCTCCAGCAAGACAAAGCAGCACCCACCTTACCCTCTATTTTGCTCCCATCTGTAAATAGTTTTGGCCAGTCATTATTTATGCCCATTACGTCGGCCTCTGAGTTAATATGCTCATAAGTAAGCATTATTCTTTTTGCCGGATGCGGTAGTATCGACGGGCTTATACGTTTTTCCAGTTGACGATCTACAAGTTCTTCCATAGGTTTTCCTCTTTTAACTTCATACAGTGCGGCTTGTTCTTTAGCTCTCAGGTCAAGCGGGATTATTTGTGCTAGAAGGGCACTAGATGATAGGGAGACCGTCCTGTGCGCTTTGCTTATTTTAATGCTGAACAACCGTGTTAGTCTGTTAAGCATTTTTTGCAGGAATTTTTTCTCGGCGGCTTTGCCCATATGCTGGCGGAGTAAAGGATGGTAGGTTCCACTACGGCTAAATAAATCGTACGCACTATTTCTGAGTTCAGCCCCCATTGCGCCCGGGCAGCCTTTGAGACCATTTTATATAAGTTGAGAGCCTTGCCACACACTCCCTCCAAGTGGAGCTTAAAATTCAGGTTCCTGTCGATGTTAAGACCAAGAATTTTAAGGTTATCGGTGAATTCAATTGTGGTCCCTTGCATTTTTAGTTTGGGAGCGACGTATTTAACCTTTTTTGTGACAAGGATAGCTTGTGTCTTGTGAGGTGCAAATGTCATCTTATGAGTCTTTCCCCATTCAGCGACTATTTCTAGGGTCTTGTTTATCTTGCTCTCCACTTCTTCTCCAGTGCTTCCTATGCCGATAATCAAAATATCGTCAGCAAAAGCCTGAATGTGTGCCGGCATTTGCGACGAGCGTTGGAGCAAAGGATCCAACTGGACATTCCACAAGATAGGACCGCAGGTTGAACCCTGCACACAGCCCTTGTTTGTTGGTTTGTCAACTGAGGCTCCCGCGTAGTTAAGGTGAATCTCCCGATCTGACAGATAACTCGCTATTAACTTCAGAATGAATCTGTCCACTTGCTTATTCTGGAGTTCACGAATGATGACAGGCCACCAAGCATTGTCAAATGCACCCTCAATGTCGAGGGATACTAAAACGACTATTTTCTTGCTCGCAAGGCCGCAGTAGACTGTGGTCATCGCGTCGTATAGGGCATCCTCTGTGCTGCGCTGAGGCGTAAAACCATATTGCAGACCATTCAATTTATTCTCTCGTCCTAGCTGCCATTGGAGTCTGTTAACGAAAAGTTTCTCAAGAACTTTCCCCATCACAGGAAGAAGTCCGATAGGGCGGTATGATTTGGGTTTTGCGTAGTCGTCTTTACCCGGTTTTGGTATGACTTTTATAACTGCCCTCTTCCATATACCGGGAAAATACCCTACCCCAAAGCACTTATTACAGATGGCTATGAAAACAGTCTTATCCGCATTATAAGCTCTTTGGCATATATCCGACGTAAACCCATCACTCCCCGGGGCTTTTTTCGGATTCATGTTGCAGAAAATTTGCGAAATTTCTTGACTAGTAAAAGGTTCAAACTCCGCAGGCAGGGTGTTAAGCTGCTCTAAACTATGTATTATTTTGAGATACTCTTCTCTTATTTGTCTTTGTTCCTGTGAGTCTGTGTCTTCTGTGTCTTCCGGGTAAAATGTATCCGCCAATAATTTAGCAGACTCTTCCGGGGATAACATGTCACCATTGTCACTGGATCGTAGCAATTTATCATGACTCTTTCTTGAACAGTGTTTAAGTATCCGATATGAGCATTGCCAAACATTCTCTCTTTCCTGCCTTGAGCAGAAGTCCATCCAACTTTGAGTGATAGCTTTTTCAATGCTGGTTTTGTAGTCGTCCTTTGCCTTATTGTATTGTTCTATCACATACTTTTTTCTTCTAGGGTTCGCTTTACGGATTCTCTTTCTGATTCTGATAACTTCTTTTTTCCTTTGAGTGAGTTCCGGAGTCCACCAATGACTTTTCTTCTGAGCTTGAGCCCCATTGGATATTGCTGGAATGCTCATCTCACAGGCTGTATTTACTGCTTGCGTGTACTCTATAGCTAGGTTTTCTATGTCCTCTTTGCTAGTCATACCAATTATGTTTTCCTCAGTGATCTGTCTTTTCTTGATTTCTTCTTTTAGGATTTGAGAGAACTTTGGCCAGTCAGCTTTCGTAGTATTAAATCTCCTTGTTGAAATTTTGTTTGGATTGTTCTTTCCCATACCAAAGTCCACTATAAATTCAATACCATTATGATCTGAGAGAGTACAAAGTTGTTCATTAACTCTCCATGTTGGGATCTTACCGAGTATGCTTGTAGAGCATGCGGTTACATCTACAATGCTTGTGCACCATATACCCTGTCGGAGCATTCTAAATGTAGGTATGTTTCCTTCGTTAAGGACATTTAAGTCTAATTCTGCTAGAGTTTCTGCTAGATCTGTACCTCGTGTATCCTCTATATCGCTGCCCCACCAGAAGCTTTTTGCGTTCACATCGCCTGCTATAATTATGTCTGGTGTTTTAAGTTTTTGGATGGTATCACGTATCTTACGCAGGTCAATGTTTATGTCTCCATCCCCATGCAGATAGACGTTTATTAATCCTAACTGACGTTCTCCAATTTTGATGGTTGTTCCAACGATATCCTCACTAACCAGGTCGGGATTGTCATTAAAGTGAATATTTGGATCAATTACGACTATGGCTGCTCGTACGGGTTTGTCGGTGTCGCTAGTGGCCCTTTGTATAACTCTGAAGTGGTTACCAATGGTAACGTGAGCTTTAGATCCGACGTAAGGTTCTTGTACGAGTAGAAGTGAGTATTTCTGGGTCACCGCCTCAGTTAGGCATTCCTTCATTGCTGCGAATCCTCGACCTAGATTTATTTGACCTATTTTGAGTTTGTGCCTTATTGTATCTTTATTTTCTCCCACGGAGTCTGATTTTAACAATATTGCACTGTTGATCTAGCCACCCTGTCCCATTTTTGCCAAATAGGGCATTCAGGAGAGTAAGCTGGGTGGAAATTGTTTCCTTCGGTGCAATTTGCACAGAGTGGTGCTTTGTTCCTGTTTTGGCATTGGCGAGTGTCGTGCTCACCCGCACAATATCCGCAAGCAGGTGCTTCACCACCACACTCCCTAGCTCTGTGGCCAAATCCTAGGCATTTATAACATTGCAGTATTGGTGACTGATCCGCAGTAGCAATGATCTGGTAGCCAATGCGCAGCTTTTGGTCTTTTAGTGATTTCCACAGTGCTGGAGTCACTTCAATTACAACATTGTTTACACTAGTATTGCGCCCTTTTACTCTCCTTAATACCTTCACTTTCTTTTGACTGGTTTCAAGGTGTTTAAGGATCCCCTCATTCTGTTTTACTACCGCCTCCTCAATATTTTTATCACTTAGGTCTTGAGCCACCCCTATCAGTCTCAAGAGGGGATTTTTTGCTGGCGGCTGTGTGACAGTCAGCTTGTCACCATTGGTTTTTATAGCCTTGGACAGAGTATTTCTGTCTTTTTCTGTGTCGCAACTTATTAAGACTTTTTGGTGCCTCATCTTTCTAATAGCGTTCACTCCTACGCCCAATTGGATCACATCAACGCTTTTTTTTATGTTTTGTACTACATCTGCACTGGTGTGACGTGGGTCCGAAGACTCGATCACTATGTTGTATCGTGGTTTGACCAGCGCATCTACATACGAGCGGCGTGTGTCCACTCTTGTAGTTGTTGGTACCTTTCCTGAGGCTTCCCCCAGCTGTACAAAATTTTCAGAAGGAGATTGGTGGTATTGTAGGTCTGCCGGTGAGATCTCGCTGTTTTCTCCCTCTTTTCTATGGTATTCCTCGATCTGTGTGTCATGGTACTCATATAATGCTTTGAGAATTTCTTCTTTAAGCTGGATTGGGTTTGAATTCAAATTCAGATTAACGTCCCTGCGCAGTTCCTCAAGTACAGTTCGTGTCGGTGCATTGACCTCAGCCATAGTATCTTTGAGGTTGCCTACTTCGTCTCGTAGCTTGTCGATACTCGCTTTTTGAGGTTTAGCAGCCTTGGTTACCTCCTGTTCTATGATGGATGGTAGTTTTTTATCCAAGTCAGCAGTAAGTGCAATGTTCTTCAGCCCCAGGGAGATTAGTGGTGCGAGATCCAGATCTGATGTCTTTTGAGTTGTTGCCAGCACGTCACGGAATGCTTCCTTTAGGCCCTCAGGATCTAGGCTGGGTGTTTCTATGGCCTGTGTAACACTTAGCTTCTCCTCGAAAGACTTTTCTAGCCCTCCGATGTGTTTATAAATGTTTTGCAGATCCGCTGTCAGTTTTTCCTGTAGAGGTCCTTCCGTTACAACTACTGGATTGGCGCTTGTTCTTACGAGTTGGGCTGCTGTTGCCTTAAGCTCTGCGACTGTTGATGAGATGGCAGCCATTTCCGATTTGACTGTTGTCTTGAGGCTTGTAAGGAAGTCGCACACGTCCCGCGATATTATATCTCTGATGTCATTTTGGTCTTTTCTGAGAGCGCAGATTTCTGCTTTCAGCTCGGTGTAGCTATCTACGTTCCTTTGCAAGGCAATTGCGTGATTTTGAGCTAGCCTCTTGGTACAATTTGCCATGTCTTGTTTGGCCCTCTGGGACTCTATGATGTGGAGAGCGCGAGAGTCTGCCAGGCGTAGTATCATCTCATTTAGAGTGTGCAGAGCTGAAACCGTTCCCTCTCTTATGTCCTTTCTTAAATTACCGGATGCTTCTAGTTTATCCTTGGCTTCAAGTAGGATTCTGTTTGCGTTTCGGGGGAATTCGCTTAGAATCATGCGATTTCCCGCTACTGTGCGAGTTGAGCAGTCAGAATCATAGCCAGCGCCCGAGTGGTTAGTGGCAGTTTCATTAATTTGCGGCCACTCCTCATCGCTAATTTCTGAAGTGGGCCCGGCAGCCTCGGCCGCTTTGGCTTCTTTTATCTGGGTTTTGATGCGTAGAGGAGAGTCACGTTTTAAGTATTTGGCCATTACCTCCTCCGTATATTTGGCCATTATTTCCTGGGCCTTGGTGGACAGACCTGATTGTGAATTAATTTCTCCTTCATTATTCTGAGTGGAGGTGAGTGGTACGTTAGATTCTCTGTCGATTGTGATATCAGAGTGTTTAGGCAATGGTGTAGAGGTGAGCAGAGCGGTGGTCAGAGAGACAGGATTGTTTGTCCCGCAATTTAATGTACCGGCTGGATCAGTTTCTTGCGTGGTCTTGCTCGCTTCATCCATCGCTGTCTGTTCCTTGATGTTCTGGCTAATTTGTTTGTCGTCGCTAAGTTGATGGTACTCCGACTGCATTAGGATAACCATTCCCTTGGTAGAACCAGGCTTAGCAGTTTTGGCTACCACAGTGCCTTCCGGGATAACCTTGCCCCCTCCAGATTTCTTCTGCGTCGTCTGGGTTGGATGGAGGTCAGTGTTTGGTTGAGGCTTATAGGTGGTTGGTGGTTTGCCTTTTGCCTGTGGCTGTGGCGCACTAGCGTTCCTCCTTGCCTTCCCCCCCCTACTGCTGGTTGAAGTCGAGCTTGTTGAGGACATTTTAAAGGGCTTTCCTTTGAGAAATGATGTTGCCGGTAGACAATAAAAATAAAATAAAATAAAATAAAAAGCCTTCCGAAAAAATCAGCCCTGTACGTGTATCCTATCGGATGTTATGGTTAAAACTCTATGTTTCGCTCTATGTAGAGCTAAAAAATTTTGAATCTGAAACCGCTCCCCAAGCCTTTTTAAATGACACCAATCTCGAGTCTCTAGCTCAATCCGTTCAGAAACTGCCGTCGTTTTAAGTCTTGGTAACAAAACCAAGATGGCCGCCAAAATTTGGTAACACCGGCTTTATTCTGGCTATTCTGCTCCGATTTCGTCGAGACTGGGCTCAAACTTCTGGGCTCACCGAGCACCACAAATCCTGAAATTCTTACAGTTTTTCAGGGTCTGAAAATTTCAGATCCCGAAAGTGACTGAAATAATTCAAAAAGGCAATGGCTGTAAAGTATGAACCGAGCCAGGAAGAATTCTGAAAGAACCACGACTCTGCGACCCCTGGTTCAGGCGCTATCGTCGTTTGAAAATTTCCAAGATGGCCGCCTGAACTGTCAAACTTAATGTTTGAGTGCTTGTAACGCCCGCTACAGAAGTCGCAGAACCCTGGTGCTTGGGTTTCTTACAATCAGGCTGAGCTCCCCTTTCTTTCTGGGCCGTTTTCAGGGTCCTGAAAATTTTCAGCTCAGATTTGACTGAAAATGGCAAACTATGGAGATCTATTGTCTCCGAAGGCAAAACCGAAAACGCAACTTGAAAGGACCTCTGGCTACTGAATGGCAATGGTTTAAAGAAAAACAAGATGGCCGCCCAACTGTCAAAGTCGAAGTTTAAAAGTGAATTGCGCCGCAAGTACTGGTCCGATAAACCTGATCTTGGGGTCGGGTGAAAGGGCTTTACCGTCCTGTCTTTCTCGAGTGGGTTTCAGCGCTTAGAATTTTCAGGCCCCGAAACCGCCTGAAAATAATTGCGTTGGTTTCTATGGCTGCTGCGATTCCATACGCCGCAAAAATAAAGTTTCTAGCTTCTTTGGTTCCGGAGCAATTTAACTTCAAAGTTTAGTGACACTTTTGAAATTTAGTAGCAAAAAGCCAAAATCTGCAATTTTAAAGCTATCAGCCCAATGTTTGGGCTTATATAATATGTAAATAGGCTAAGGAACTTGATAATATGACTAAAATAATTTTAAAAGTATTATTTTTCGATATATGAAGAAAATTAGGTTTAAAATTAATTACTCCGAATCCTGAAGACATAAAATTTTACAAAAATACTCTAAATTTTACTTAAACTAAGACACACAATATAACGTAAAATAAATTATGAAAAAATAATAATTGAGGAAATAATGACTAAAAATTCTGAAATTACAGTTTTTAATTCGTATATAAAAAGTGAGTAAGCTGAAAATTCTGAAAAAATTCAAAACAGCGCAAATTATTAGCGCGCAAAAGATAGCAATTGCAAAATTTTGAAAAAACTTTTCAATTGTGAAATATAACCGCTGAAAGTACGAATATTCAAACAATATTAGAAAATAAAATAATTGACCTACGTTAGCGCTGAAGGTTTCTGTAGTCTAGAACATCTATGTAGAGGTGCTCTGCAAATTTCCAGATGTGTAAGTCTTCTGTTCGTGATTTTCAGTGAGGTTAAGAGCACATGGGCTGAAACCTCTATCCTGAATATCTCCTAGGGGCGCAGCGTCCGGCTATTTCTGATGATGGGGAAAGGTGCACCTACTTAGTGCCCTTCCGGCTCGAGGCGAAAATTGTAGTATTATAGCGCTTAATTAAGCAGCGCACGCAAATTAGTGATTAAAAATGTGGCACTTATCCTTAAAATTGAGGTTTTTCAGTAATTTCACTATGTAGCACTAAAGTCCGGCTGAAACTAAACTGAAATTACGGTGGCACACAAAATTATCTTTCAGATAACACTTCACTTGTTCGATTCGATTAACGGAAAACCACTTTTTTCGATTTTTTTGTGCGGAGCAACTTCGAAATAGCTGCTTACTCGAGTATAGACGGCACGCAACTGGGTTAGGTTAGGTTAGGTTAGGTTAGGTTAGGTTAGGTTAGGTTAGGTTAGGTTAGGTTAGGTTAGGTTAGGTTAGGTTAGGTTAGGTTAGGTTAGGTTAGGTTAGGTTAGGTTAGGTTAGGTTAGGTTAGGTTAGGTTAGGTTAGGTTAGGTTAGGTTAGGTTAGGTTAGGTTAGGTTAGGTTAGGTTAGGTTAGGTTAGGTTAGGTTAGGTTAGGTTAGGTTAGGTTAGGTTAGGTTAGGTTAGGTTTTTTTTTTTTTTTTTTTTTTTTTTTTTTTTTTTTTTTTTTTTTTTTTTTTTTTTTTTTTTTTTTTTTTTCAGCCAAAGGAAAAATCCATCATGGACTCTGAGAATGGATGACTCAGGAGTGTCAGACTCTTACTGACTAAAACCCTTGGCTGATATCTTTGTACCCTTGACGTTTTGGATCAAGGCCTTTTTTTATCTTTACAGTTTTTATCTTCTTACACTATTACAGGACATTTTGTTTAATTTAACTTATTACATTGTGATTTCATTATTCATTACATTCTGGTGCTATTTATATATATTCGCTATACACCTGAGTATATATACAATAAATACAATAACATTCCAATTTACATTATTTTGCCGTTTTTTGTGATTTCTGTTTAAATACGTATTTATCTATGGTTATATATACAATACATACAACAGTTATCATTTATTCTTGTCGATGACCTTTTTTGCTACTTCTTTACAGTAATTAAGGAAGCTGTTTCTGATACTTTTGTCATTTATTATGTCAGGTATATTTTCCACACTTATAACTCTGTCAATTTTATTTTCTAGATCGAAACGTTCGCGACCGTATATCGGACATTCAGTCAAAATGTGGACAATACTTTCCTCCCTTTCTGGATCACATGGGCATGACGGACTCTCCTTGCACTTGAACCGGTTCAAGTACGCGGAGAACCCGCCATGACCTGTCATCACCTGGACAATAACGGGGTCTAATTCAATTTTTCTTATTATCTTATACGCTGCATCAGCGTTCGGAAAGAATATTTTTGTTATACATCCCGTGTTTTCAGTCTTATAGCGTCTGTTCCATTCACCAAGCGAATCCATTCGGATTTCTCGCTTGGCGAATGAAACAGGGCATTTGTCGTAATGTGGTCGTATTTTTAATTTCAGTGCAGCGTCTTTTGCTAACTCATCTGCTCTTTCATTTCCCCCCAGCCCCACGTGTGCTTTGATCCAGTAGAGTTTAACCTCTTTCTTTTTTTGTTTGCAGGCGATCAAGTTCGATCTTATTTTAACCGCGAGAGGGTGGAGGGAAATGCCGCCTGCAACTAGCTCCAGTGCAGATCTGGAGTCACAATAAATGCTGCATTTTTCTAATTTGTTGTTCAGAGCTAATTCTGTAGCCGCAAGAAGAGCGTAAAGTTCAGCTTGAAAGACAGTGCAGAAGGGCTCCAGTTTGAATTTTTTGGTGTGAGTTTCCACGCCACCATCCCTCAAGGTCAGTGCCGCGCCAACTTTCCCTTCAATCTTGCTACCATCTGTGAATATTTGCAATTGCTCGTTGGTGTGCTGGGCCAAGTCTGCACTGTCTGTCACGCTCCCTATCTCTATTTCTGCAAGTTCTGCTGGATGTGGTGATTCTGTAAAGGGCACCGGTCTTTCCACCTCTCTGTCTCCTACCACTCGCCGGGAATAGCCTTTCTTTATTTCATATAAAGTTGCTGCTTCTCTAATCCTTACATCTAATGGAAGCAATCCGGCGAGTGTTAGGGCAGAGTTTAGTGACACAGTTTTGTATGCCTTTACTATCTTTTGCGCGAAGCCACGCTGCACTGCATTAAGTTGCTTTTTAATTGTTATTTTGTGTGTCTGTGATGCCCACGCACTGGCCGCGTACATGATTATTGGCTCCACTACCGCGATGTAGATAGTTCTGATTATCTCCGGGTTCAGTCCCCATTGAATCTTGGCTGCTCTCGCTAACTGTTTATAGAAGTTCAATGCTTTACGACACACATTTGCCGCGTGAGCATTGAACGTCAACTTGTCGTCGATCGTAAGACCCAATATTTTGATTTCTCGCGATATCTCTATTTCCTGCCCACCCATATTCAGATGTGGCGAATCGTATTTTAATTTATTTGTAACGATCATTGCTTTCGTTTTGTGTGGAGCAAATTTTAGTTTGTTTTCGATTCCCCACCTCTGAACATGATTAAGTGCGTTATTTGCTCGTTCTTGCACTTCTTTCGCTGTTTGGCCGGAGAAAATCAGAACTACGTCATCAGCAAAGGCTTGACAATACTTTTCGTTTGCAGAGAGTTCTTTAAGGAGCGGGTCGAGAAGCAAGTTCCAAAAGGTTGGTCCCCCAATGGAACCTTGCACACATCCTTTGGTAGTTTCTTTGATATACTCCTCTCCTGCGTATCTTACTCGTACCTTCCTATCTGTTAAGTAACTGTCGACTAGTCGTCGAAGGTTTTTTGGGCAACGAGTCTCTGCTAGTCTGCATCTAATTGCGGGCCACCATGCGCTATCGAAGGCTCCCTCTATGTCAAGTGAAACTACAACAATCAGTTTCTTCTCTTTTAGTTTCTCCTTGATATGCTGCATCATGACATAAAGGGAGTCCTCGGTGCTACGCTGTGGTGTAAAACCGAATTGTTGCCTACTCATGTCGTGCATAGTGTGCCACCTTATTCGTTTTACCAACATCTTCTCCATGATTTTGCCAAGCACTGGCAGTAGCCCAATCGGTCTGTAGGACTTTGGGTGTGCGTAGTCGTCCTTGCCTGGTTTACGCAGGACAACTACGACTGCCTCTTTCCAGATGGTGGGGAAATATGACAGGCTTAGGCATTTATTAACGAGGGCCAAGAACAGTTCAAGGTCGTAGCTGATGGCGGCTTTGCAAATGTCTGCGGTGAAGCCATCTACTCCCGGGGCTTTTTTGGGGTTAAAACTCGACACTGCCCATTTCAGTTCCTGTGCTGTGAATGATGGGTCGCATGGGTCATCATGCTGCCATTCATTTTCTTGGTTTGCTTTTATTCGGGTTTCCTTATGTATCGCTTTTTCCCCGTCTGTATTGTCCTCCGGGTAAAAGGTATCCGCCAGAAGCCTCACTGACTCCTGCGAGTCAAGAACTCTACCCTGCTTCAAAAGGGGAACATCGTCCTTCCGAGTTGTTGTTCGGCCGATCACTCTATAAATGCCATCCCACATGCTTTCCCGATCTTGTTTCTCACAGAACTTTTTCCAACTGGTCGTTGGTGCCTTTTTTGCCTCTGTTTCATACTCGTCCTTTGCGTTGAGATATTGTTGTACCACTAGGACTCTGCGGATGGGAGCGGCATTTTTGATCCTTCTTTTCTTTCTTATCATGTCCGTTTTGAGGTCATCCAGTTTTTTGGTCCACCAAGGCAATCCAATCTTGTTTTTCTTTACTATTTCTGGTATTGCTGCGTCGCAAGCTTTTCCAATTGTGTCTGAATATGCCGTAACAATTTTTTCAAGACATTTCGTGTGCTCTATCTTCTCAATTTCAGCTATAGTTATTTTGTTTTCTGTACAGAGTTGTCCAAGTTTTGAGCGAAATAGAGACCATTTTGCCTTTTTTGTGTTGTATTTTCTTGTTTGCCTTTTTATTTCTATGCCTGTTGGTTTCCCAGCTGTTAGTTCAAAGAGGATCGCCTTATGGTCCGAGCAGGTTAATTCGCTATCTAATCTCCAATTCTGTACACGCCCTAGCAAGTTCATTGAGCAAGTGGTGATATCGACATGGCTTGTATATCTTATTTCACCTCTTTGTGTGTCGAACGTTGGTTCAGGGCCCTGGTTCAATATCTGCAAGTCGAGTTCCTCTAGCAGGCCGGCTAGTTCGTCACCTCTGGGATCGATTTTCCTACTTCCCCACCAGATGTTCCAAGCGTTTACGTCCCCTCCTAGTATCACGTCCTTTGTCCCAATTTCTTCGATGGTCTTTTTAATTTGGTGCAAATAAGGTTCGATTGGTTTGTCACCCTCTAGATAAACCGATACCACCCCCGTTTCTTTTGCTCCTGTTTTAAGTTTAATCGCTACGATATTTTCAGTGGTAAGTGTTGGACACAAGATGATGTCTATCGACGGATCAAATAGGACAATTGCGGATTTATTCACTCTTTCGGATTTTCTTTCGGATTGCACTACTCTAACCCCGGCATAATTTTTCATAACGCCGTCGTTACCAATGTACGGTTCTTGAACCAGCGCACAGGATATTTTTCGTTTCGCTGCTTCTATAATGAGTTCAGCAGTTGCAAGCTGGCTTTTTTGTAGGTTTGCTTGGAGGATACGATACTGCCTGGATACTTTTTCCAGTGAATTTGTTTGCATATGTGCTATTGGGGTGCCCTTAGCAATACGCCGTAGTCGCTCTGGCCAGGGCATCCCATTTCTTCCTTACTGGGCATTCAGAGCTGAAAGTATTGTGATCTCTGTTGTCAATGCTTGCTTTTTTGCAGTTGCAGCATTCAGGTGCTTCGCCGGCAAATCTTGCGGTACAGTCTGAACTCATATGTGGGCCACCACAGTGGCTGCATACATCCTCAGTTTCCTGGCAGTGCCTTTTTCCGTGCCCATATCCTAAGCATCGAGAACATTGAACCAAAGGGGATTGGTCCTCAACTTTGACTTTTTGTATGTCTATGTGCACCGTTTTTGCTTGTGTTAGGCGGGTCCAGAGCTGAGGTGATACTTTCAGGACAATATGTGAGGAGTACTGATTTCGGGTCTTTTTCTTATATTTGATGTCTACGCGGTCATTTTCCGTAGATAGTCCTTCAAATATTCGTCGGTTTTGAGCTCTTATTGCTGCCAATACCTGCTCGTCTGTGTTGTAGTTATGAACTCCTCGCAACACAACCAGGGGATCCTTGTTTTTTGCCTCTTGAATATTGAGCTTGTCGCCTGCAGCCTCGATTTTCTTTATAACCTTTTCCATTTCTCCTTGCGTCTGGCATCCTACGATAATCTTTCTATCTTTAGCCTTTCTTACTCTATCTATCATCACTTCGCCTTCTTTAGCATTTACTGCTCTCCTTATCTTTTCGAGAACCTGTTCGCCTGTTTCTGTCTCATCTTTAGATGTGATGATGACTGAGTGCATGGCTGTGGGTGTTTTGGTTTTTTCCTTGAGTGGGCCTGCGGCAACGCTTGCATAACTCTTTATTTCTTCCTTTAGTGTTGCTCTGTGTTCCTGCATATCCACCCTTAGCTTCTCGATTTCCTTGTTACTTTCCTGTAATAGTCTGCTGTGTTCATTTAATTTTGCTATCAGGCTTTGCTCATCAGCTATAAATGTGTCACTCCGATTGATGGTTATCGGTCTAACCTCTTGGGGCGCTGTAGTGGTTGTATTTTTATTTATCTCTGCGTATCGTGCCTCTGATTTCTTTACAACTGCATACAGCTCCTTAAGGCATTCCGTGACCGTTAATTTTATTGACCCTTTAATGTTTCCAGAATCATTTAGTTGACAAATCCCTTTTGTCATGATATGTTTTGCTTCTTCCGTGAGCGTTTTCTTCATCTTGGTGATTGTTTTGTTAAGGGATTTTTGTGTAAGCGGCTGCTCTGTTCCATCGAAGCTCTTCCGTGCTTGCTCAAATGTAGAAGGGCCGGCCTTCCCTGTCGGTTGGTTTTCCAACTGTTTCGTCATTGGGATTTGTGTTTGTCCTGAAGCAGAGCTTCTTTTGTCCTCTCTCGGAGAGTGGAACATTTTATATGTCAAGGGTACGGGCTAGTAAGTTAAGAAAAATTTGCTCAAAAGAGCCGCTCAGATTTGTATGAGGTAAAGTTTTATTTTGGCTCAATAAAGCCGGTCCTAAATAAGATAAGTATACAAATTACACAAAATGTGGAAATTATCAATAAAAGTAGAGTCCTAATATTTAATTATATATGAGTGCAAACGTGGCTCAAAAGAGTCATATGGTATTTTTATCGGTCGATAATGTCAAAGTCTATATCTAGGTCAAATATTTTTTCGATAACTCTACTATAAAGAGAGTTACTGTTAAATCTGTATTTTTTCTATGTAGAGAACAGTTAGTGCTTAATTATAGAAGTGCTCCTAAAGCTCTTTTATATGACACCAGTCTCGGGTTTCTAGCTTAATCCGTGGTTAAGCTACAGGTGTTTTAAGTTTAGTAACAATTTAGTAACACTTTGGTTACTATGGCCTTATTCGGGCTATAGTTCTCCAATTTCCTCGAGACTGGTCTCAAACTTTCGTGCTCACTGAGCACTACAAATAATGTAAAATTTAGCTATTTTCAGGGCCTGAAAATTTCAGAACCTGAAAGTAGCTGAATATATTTGAGAAGTCAGGAGCTTTAAAGAATGGAGTGAGCCGACAAGAACTCCGAAAAAACCACTGCTCTACGACCTCTGGTTCGGGCGCAATCAATGTTCGAATTTTTCCAAAATGGCCGCCCTAACTGTCAAACTTAAAGTTTGAAGGCTTGTAGCACCCGGCACAGTGGTCGCAGAGTCTTGTGCTTGGGCTTGTAAAAATCAGCCTGAGCTCTTCTTTTTGTCTGAAGTCTTTTCAGGAACCTGAAAATTTTCAGCGCGGATTTGCCTGAAATGTGCACACTATGGAGAACTTCCGTCCCCGAAGATAATACCAAAAACGCAACTTGCTAGGACCTTGGGCTGCAAAATGGCGAAGGTATTGAGAAAAACAAGATGGCTGCCAAACTGTCAAACTCTGACTTGAAATGCGAATTGCCACGGAAGTATTGGTCAGAGAGATCTGTGAGTGGTGTCAGGTGAGAGGGCTTCACCGTCCCGTTATTTTCAAGAGGTTTTCAGCGCTAAAACTTTTCAGGTCCCGAAAACGCCTGAAAATGCTTGCATCGGTTTAAATAAGTATTGCGCTACTAGACGTCGTTTAAATTTTTGTTCTAGCTCTTTTGGTTCCAGAGCAATATAGTTCCAAAGTTTGGTACCAAAAATAAATTTTAGTAACAAACTACTGAAATCTTTAGTTCTAGAGCTATCGGGCCGTTGTTTGGGCTTATAATAGTCGTAAATAGTGTCCAGAAGCTAATTCTAAGGTCAAATTAATTATATTTCTATTTATTCTGAATTAAGACCCGAAAAACAATTAAAAATCGATAGCTCCAGATACAAAGTACATAAAATTATGAAAAAATCGTTATAATTAATTAAAAATAAGGCTTAATCTAGCAAAAGTCAAAAAATATCAGATTTCAGTAATTTTCAGGGTTTCTTGGTCGAATTTTCAAAGTTTCGCTGAAAATGCTGTAACTCCCTTCACGGTAATGCGAAAAATCCAAAAACTCACAGTTATGGTCTTTGCCTTAGCGCGCAACTAACTGCAGGGTCAAACTCCACGCGTCAGGTCCAATTGTCCAGCAGTGGGCTTCGAAAGTTGAAAACTTCAAAACCCTCTGGAATGTCCAAAATTTACAATAAAATTCTGGTTGATGTGTCGTTTTCTTCTCCAAAGTAGTCTTCAAGCTTTGGCAGCTTCAAAAACAGCCGCTCGCTTCTGGATACACAAACACGTTTTTGAAAAAGCACATGGATTTTTTACAAATCTTCAGATAACTCTTGATTCTGAAGATACAGAATCCAAATTTTTTGCAAAACTCTCCGGGCACAAAATGTCCACAATCTGCGTATATAAAAAAGTACGGTTATCGCTTTAGATTTTGCAGCGCACGCAAGTTTGTGATAATTTTTATCAACTTTTTAACCTAAAAATTTGTTTTTGGTTAATAACTTTTTATCGTTACAATCCTCAGGTACAGAACTTTAACACATGTGTGACAGACACTAAAACGCAAACACTGACACTTTTTTCACAACAATCGGATCACAGTTACTATTTTTTCCGTAATTTTATGTGCGGAGTAGTTTCGAAAAAGATGCTTTCTCGGCAAAGGGAGGCACGAAACTGGGGTTAGGTTAGGTTAGGTTAGGTTAGGTTAGGTTAGGTTAGGTTAGGTTAGGTTAGGTTAGGTTAGGTTAGGTTAGGTTAGGTTAGGTTAGGTTAGGTTAGGTTAGGTTAGGTTAGGTTAGGTTAGGTTAGGTTAGGTTAGGTTAGGTTAGGTTAGGTTAGGTTAGGTTAGGTTAGGTTAGGTTAGGTTAGGTTAGGTTAGGTTAGGTTAGGTTAGGTTAGGTTAGGTTAGGTTAGGTTAGGTTAGGTTAGGTTAGGTTAGGTTAGGTTAGGTTAGGTTAGGTTAGGTTAGGTTAGGTTAGGTTAGGTTAGGTTAGGTTAGGTTAGGTTAGGTTAGGTTAGGTTAGGTTAGGTTAGGTTAGGTTAGGTTAGGTTAGGTTAGGTTAGGTTAGGTTAGGTTAGGTTAGGTTAGGTTAGGTTAGGTTAGGTTAGGTTAGGTTAGGTTAGGTTAGGTTAGGTTAGGTTAGGTTAGGTTAGGTTAGGTTAGGTTAGGTTAGGTTAGGTTAGGTTAGGTTAGGTTAGGTTAGGTTAGGTTAGGTTAGGTTAGGTTAGGTTAGGTTAGGTTAGGTTAGGTTAGGTTAGGTTAGGTTAGGTTAGGTTAGGTTAGGTTAGGTTAGGTTAGGTTAGGTTAGGTTAGGTTAGGTTAGGTTAGGTTAGGTTAGGTTAGGTTAGGTTAGGTTAGGTTAGGTTAGGTTAGGTTAGGTTAGGTTAGGTTAGGTTAGGTTAGGTTAGGTTAGGTTAGGTTAGGTTAGGTTAGGTTAGGTTAGGTTAGGTTAGGTTAGGTTAGGTTAGGTTAGGTTAGGTTAGGTTAGGTTAGGTTAGGTTAGGTTAGGTTAGGTTAGGTTAGGTTAGGTTAGGTTAGGTTAGGTTAGGTTAGGTTAGGTTAGGTTAGGTTAGGTTAGGTTAGGTTAGGTTAGGTTAGGTTAGGTTAGGTTAGGTTAGGTTAGGTTAGGTTAGGTTAGGTTAGGTTAGGTTAGGTTAGGTTAGGTTAGGTTAGGTTAGGTTAGGTTAGGTTAGGTTAGGTTAGGTTAGGTTAGGTTAGGTTAGGTTAGGTTAGGTTAGGTTAGGTTAGGTTAGGTTAGGTTAGGTTAGGTTAGGTTAGGTTAGGTTAGGTTAGGTTAGGTTAGGTTAGGTTAGGTTAGGTTAGGTTAGGTTAGGTTAGGTTAGGTTAGGTTAGGTTAGGTTAGGTTAGGTTAGGTTAGGTTAGGTTAGGTTAGGTTAGGTTAGGTTAGGTTAGGTTAGGTTAGGTTAGGTTAGGTTAGGTTAGGTTAGGTTAGGTTAGGTTAGGTTAGGTTAGGTTAGGTTAGGTTAGGTTAGGTTAG
Organism: Tuta absoluta; assembly: GCA_027580185.1. Lineage (NCBI taxonomy): Eukaryota > Metazoa > Arthropoda > Insecta > Lepidoptera > Gelechiidae > Tuta > Tuta absoluta. Next base: position 21,521,259 of record JAQAHW010000004.1, read on the forward strand.
GTTAGGTTAGGTTAGGTTAGGTTAGGTTAGGTTAGGTTAGGTTAGGTTAGGTTAGGTTAGGTTAGGTTAGGTTAGGTTAGGTTAGGTTAGGTTAGGTTAGGTTAGGTTAGGTTAGGTTAGGTTAGGTTAGGTTAGGTTAGGTTAGGTTAGGTTAGGTTAGGTTAGGTTAGGTTAGGTTAGGTTAGGTTAGGTTAGGTTAGGTTAGGTTAGGTTAGGTTAGGTTAGGTTAGGTTAGGTTAGGTTAGGTTAGGTTAGGTTAGGTTAGGTTAGGTTAGGTTAGGTTAGGTTAGGTTAGGTTAGGTTAGGTTAGGTTAGGTTAGGTTAGGTTAGGTTAGGTTAGGTTAGGTTAGGTTAGGTTAGGTTAGGTTAGGTTAGGTTAGGTTAGGTTAGGTTAGGTTAGGTTAGGTTAGGTTAGGTTAGGTTAGGTTAGGTTAGGTTAGGTTAGGTTAGGTTAGGTTAGGTTAGGTTAGGTTAGGTTAGGTTAGGTTAGGTTAGGTTAGGTTAGGTTAGGTTAGGTTAGGTTAGGTTAGGTTAGGTTAGGTTAGGTTAGGTTAGGTTAGGTTAGGTTAGGTTAGGTTAGGTTAGGTTAGGTTAGGTTAGGTTAGGTTAGGTTAGGTTAGGTTAGGTTAGGTTAGGTTAGGTTAGGTTAGGTTAGGTTAGGTTAGGTTAGGTTAGGTTAGGTTAGGTTAGGTTAGGTTAGGTTAGGTTAGGTTAGGTTAGGTTAGGTTAGGTTAGGTTAGGTTAGGTTAGGTTAGGTTAGGTTAGGTTAGGTTAGGTTAGGTTAGGTTAGGTTAGGTTAGGTTAGGTTAGGTTAGGTTAGGTTAGGTTAGGTTAGGTTAGGTTAGGTTAGGTTAGGTTAGGTTAGGTTAGGTTAGGTTAGGTTAGGTTAGGTTAGGTTAGGTTAGGTTAGGTTAGGTTAGGTTAGGTTAGGTTAGGTTAGGTTAGGTTAGGTTAGGTTAGGTTAGGTTAGGTTAGGTTAGGTTAGGTTAGGTTAGGTTAGGTTAGGTTAGGTTAGGTTAGGTTAGGTTAGGTTAGGTTAGGTTAGGTTAGGTTAGGTTAGGTTAGGTTAGGTTAGGTTAGGTTAGGTTAGGTTAGGTTAGGTTAGGTTAGGTTAGGTTAGGTTAGGTTAGGTTAGGTTAGGTTAGGTTAGGTTAGGTTAGGTTAGGTTAGGTTAGGTTAGGTTAGGTTAGGTTAGGTTAGGTTAGGTTAGGTTAGGTTAGGTTAGGTTAGGTTAGGTTAGGT
>JAQAHW010000004.1:21527500-21530000 GCA_027580185.1 Tuta absoluta
TAGGTTAGGTTAGGTTAGGTTAGGTTAGGTTAGGTTAGGTTAGGTTAGGTTAGGTTAGGTTAGGTTAGGTTAGGTTAGGTTAGGTTAGGTTAGGTTAGGTTAGGTTAGGTTAGGTTAGGTTAGGTTAGGTTAGGTTAGGTTAGGTTAGGTTAGGTTAGGTTAGGTTAGGTTAGGTTAGGTTAGGTTAGGTTAGGTTAGGTTAGGTTAGGTTAGGTTAGGTTAGGTTAGGTTAGGTTAGGTTAGGTTAGGTTAGGTTAGGTTAGGTTAGGTTAGGTTAGGTTAGGTTAGGTTAGGTTAGGTTAGGTTAGGTTAGGTTAGGTTAGGTTAGGTTAGGTTAGGTTAGGTTAGGTTAGGTTAGGTTAGGTTAGGTTAGGTTAGGTTAGGTTAGGTTAGGTTAGGTTAGGTTAGGTTAGGTTAGGTTAGGTTAGGTTAGGTTAGGTTAGGTTAGGTTAGGTTAGGTTAGGTTAGGTTAGGTTAGGTTAGGTTAGGTTAGGTTAGGTTAGGTTAGGTTAGGTTAGGTTAGGTTAGGTTAGGTTAGGTTAGGTTAGGTTAGGTTAGGTTAGGTTAGGTTAGGTTAGGTTAGGTTAGGTTAGGTTAGGTTAGGTTAGGTTAGGTTAGGTTAGGTTAGGTTAGGTTAGGTTAGGTTAGGTTAGGTTAGGTTAGGTTAGGTTAGGTTAGGTTAGGTTAGGTTAGGTTAGGTTAGGTTAGGTTAGGTTAGGTTAGGTTAGGTTAGGTTAGGTTAGGTTAGGTTAGGTTAGGTTAGGTTAGGTTAGGTTAGGTTAGGTTAGGTTAGGTTAGGTTAGGTTAGGTTAGGTTAGGTTAGGTTAGGTTAGGTTAGGTTAGGTTAGGTTAGGTTAGGTTAGGTTAGGTTAGGTTAGGTTAGGTTAGGTTAGGTTAGGTTAGGTTAGGTTAGGTTAGGTTAGGTTAGGTTAGGTTAGGTTAGGTTAGGTTAGGTTAGGTTAGGTTAGGTTAGGTTAGGTTAGGTTAGGTTAGGTTAGGTTAGGTTAGGTTAGGTTAGGTTAGGTTAGGTTAGGTTAGGTTAGGTTAGGTTAGGTTAGGTTAGGTTAGGTTAGGTTAGGTTAGGTTAGGTTAGGTTAGGTTAGGTTAGGTTAGGTTAGGTTAGGTTAGGTTAGGTTAGGTTAGGTTAGGTTAGGTTAGGTTAGGTTAGGTTAGGTTAGGTTAGGTTAGGTTAGGTTAGGTTAGGTTAGGTTAGGTTAGGTTAGGTTAGGTTAGGTTAGGTTAGGTTAGGTTAGGTTAGGTTAGGTTAGGTTAGGTTAGGTTAGGTTAGGTTAGGTTAGGTTAGGTTAGGTTAGGTTAGGTTAGGTTAGGTTAGGTTAGGTTAGGTTAGGTTAGGTTAGGTTAGGTTAGGTTAGGTTAGGTTAGGTTAGGTTAGGTTAGGTTAGGTTAGGTTAGGTTAGGTTAGGTTAGGTTAGGTTAGGTTAGGTTAGGTTAGGTTAGGTTAGGTTAGGTTAGGTTAGGTTAGGTTAGGTTAGGTTAGGTTAGGTTAGGTTAGGTTAGGTTAGGTTAGGTTAGGTTAGGTTAGGTTAGGTTAGGTTAGGTTAGGTTAGGTTAGGTTAGGTTAGGTTAGGTTAGGTTAGGTTAGGTTAGGTTAGGTTAGGTTAGGTTAGGTTAGGTTAGGTTAGGTTAGGTTAGGTTAGGTTAGGTTAGGTTAGGTTAGGTTAGGTTAGGTTAGGTTAGGTTAGGTTAGGTTAGGTTAGGTTAGGTTAGGTTAGGTTAGGTTAGGTTAGGTTAGGTTAGGTTAGGTTAGGTTAGGTTAGGTTAGGTTAGGTTAGGTTAGGTTAGGTTAGGTTAGGTTAGGTTAGGTTAGGTTAGGTTAGGTTAGGTTAGGTTAGGTTAGGTTAGGTTAGGTTAGGTTAGGTTAGGTTAGGTTAGGTTAGGTTAGGTTAGGTTAGGTTAGGTTAGGTTAGGTTAGGTTAGGTTAGGTTAGGTTAGGTTAGGTTAGGTTAGGTTAGGTTAGGTTAGGTTAGGTTAGGTTAGGTTAGGTTAGGTTAGGTTAGGTTAGGTTAGGTTAGGTTAGGTTAGGTTAGGTTAGGTTAGGTTAGGTTAGGTTAGGTTAGGTTAGGTTAGGTTAGGTTAGGTTAGGTTAGGTTAGGTTAGGTTAGGTTAGGTTAGGTTAGGTTAGGTTAGGTTAGGTTAGGTTAGGTTAGGTTAGGTTAGGTTAGGTTAGGTTAGGTTAGGTTAGGTTAGGTTAGGTTAGGTTAGGTTAGGTTAGGTTAGGTTAGGTTAGGTTAGGTTAGGTTAGGTTAGGTTAGGTTAGGTTAGGTTAGGTTAGGTTAGGTTAGGTTAGGTTAGGTTAGGTTAGGTTAGGTTAGGTTAGGTTAGGTTAGGTTAGGTTAGGTTAGGTTAGGTTAGGTTAGGTTAGGTTAGGTTAGGTTAGGTTAGGTTAGGTTAGGTTAGGTTAGGTTAGGTTAGGTTAGGTTAGGTTAGGTTAGGTTAGGTTAGGTTAGGTTAGGTTAGGTTAGGTTAGGTTAGGTTAGGT
>JAQAHW010000004.1:21537500-21542500 GCA_027580185.1 Tuta absoluta
AAGTTAAGTTAAGTTAAGTTAAGTTAAGTTAAGTTCAGTTAAGGTTAAGTTAGTTAAGTTAAGTTAAGTTAAGTTCAGTTAAGTTAAGTTAAGTTAAGTTAAGTTAAGTTAAGTTAAGTTAAGTTAAGTTAAGTTAAGTTAGTTAGTAAGTTAGTTAAGTTAGTTAAGTTAAGTTACGTTTAAGTTAAGTTAGGTTAAGTTAAGTTAGTTAGGTTAAGTTAAGTTAAGTTAAGTTAAGTCAGTTAAGTTAAGTTAGTTAGTTAGGTTAAGTTAAGTTAAGTTAAGTTAAGGTTAAGTTAAGTTAAGTAGTTAAGTTAAGTTAAGTTAAGTTAAGGTTAAGTTAAGTTAAGTTAAGTTAAGTTAAGTTAGGTAAGTTAGTTAAGTTAAGTTAAGTTAAGTTAAGTTAAGTTAGTTAAGTTAGTTAAGTTCAGTTAAGTTAAGTTAAGTTAAGTTAGTTAAGTTAAGTTAAGTTAAGTTAGTTAAGTTAAGGTTAAGTTAAGTTAAGTTAAGTTAAGTTAAGTTAAGTTAAGTTCAGTTAAGTTAGTTAAGTTAAGTTTAAGTTAAGTTAAGTTAAGGTTAGTTAAGTTAGTTAAGTTAGTTAAGTTAGTAAGTTAAGTTAGTTAAGGTTAAGTTAAGTTAGTTAGTTAAGTTAAGTTAAGTTAAGTTAAGTTAGTTAAGTTAAGTTAAGTTAAGTTAAGTTAAGTTAAGTTAAGTTAAGTTAAGTTAAGTAGTTAAGTTAGTTAAGTTAAGTTAAGTTAAGTTAGTTAAGTTACGTTAAGTTAAGTTAAGTTAAGTAAGTTAGTTAGTTAAGTTAAGTTAAGTTAAGTTAAGTTAAGTTAAGTTAAGTTAAGTTAAGTTAGTTAGGTTAAGTTAAGTTAGTTAAGTTAGTTAAGTTAGTTAGTTAAGTTAAGTTAAGTTAAGTAGTTAAGTTAAGTTAAGTTAAGTTAAGTTAAGTTAAGTTAAGTTAAGTTAAGTTAAGTTAGTTAGTAAGTTAAGTTAAGTTAGTTAAGTTAAGTTAAGTTAAGTTAAGTTAAGTTAAGTTAAGTTAAGTTAAGTTAAGTTAAGTTAAGTTAAGTTAAGTTAAGTTAAGTTAAGTTAAGTTAAGTTAAGTTAGTAGTTAAGTTAAGTTAAGTTAAGTTAAGTTAAGTTAAGTTAGTTAAGTTAAGTTAAGTTAGTTAGTTAAGTTAAGTAGTTAAGTTAAGTTAAGTTAAGTTAAGTTAAGTTAAGTAAGTTAAGTTAAGTTAAGTTAAGTTAAGTTAAGTTAAGTTAGTTAAGTTAGTTAAGTTAAGTTAAGTTAGTTAAGTTAAGTTAAGTTAAGTTAAGTTAGTTAAGTTAAGTTAAGTTAAGTTAAGTTAAGTTAAGTTAAGTTAAGTTAAGTTAGTTAAGTTAAGTTAAGTTAAGTTAAGTTAAGTTAAGTTAAGTTAAGTTAAGTTAAGTTAAGTTAAGTTAAGTTAAGTAAGTAAGTTAAGTTAGTTAGTTAAGTTAAGTTAGTTAAGTTAAGTTAAGTTAAGTTAAGTTAAGTTAAGTTCAGTTAAGTTAAGTTAAGTTAAGTTTAAGTTAAGTTAAGTTAAGTTAAGTTAAGTTAAGTTAGTAGTAAGTTAAGTTAAGTTAAGTTAAGTTAGTTAAGTTAAGTTAAGTTAGTTAAGTTAAGTTAAGTTAAGTTAAGTTAAGTTAAGTTAAGTTAAGTTAAGTTAAGTTAAGTTAAGTTAAGTTAAGTTAAGTTAAGTTAAGTTAAGTTAGTTAAGTTAAGTTAAGTAAGTTAAGTTAAGTTAAGTTAAGTTAAGTTAAGTTAAGTTTAAGTTAAGTTAAGTTAAGTTAAGTTAAGTTAAGTTAAGTTAAGTTAAGTTAAGTTAAGTTAAGTTAAGTTAAGTTAAGTTAAGTTAAGTTAAGTTAAGTTAAGTAAGTTCAGTTAAGTTAAGTTAAGTTAAGTTAAGTTAAGTTAAGTTAAGTTAAGTTAAGTTAAGTTAGTTAAGTTAGTTAAGTTAAGTTAAGTTAAGTTAGTTAAGTTAAGTTAAGTTAAGTTAAGTTAAGTTAAGTAAGTTAAGTTAAGTTAAGTTAAGTTAAGTTAAGTTAGTTAAGTTAAGTTAAGTTACGTTAAGTAAGTTAAGTTAAGTTAAGTTAAGTTAGTAGTTAAGTTAAGTTAAGTTAAGTTAAGTTAAGTTAAGTTAAGTTAAGTTAAGTTAAGTTAGTTAAGTTAAGTTAAGTTAAGTTAAGTTAAGTTAAGTTAAGTTAGTTAAGTTAAGTTAAGTTAAGTTAAGTTAAGTTAAGTTAAGTTAAGTTAAGTTAAGTTAAGTTAAGTTAAGTAAGTTAAGTTAAGTTAAGTTAAGTTAAGTTAAGTTCAGTTAAGTTAAGTTAAGTTAAGTTAAGTTAAGTTAAGTTAAGTTAAGTTAAGTTAAGTTAAGTTAAGTTAAGTTAAGTTAAGTTAAGTTTAAGTTAAGTTAAGTTAAGTTAAGTTAAGTAAGTAAGTTAAGTTAGTTAAGTTAAGTTAAGTTAAGTTAAGTTAAGTTAAGTTAAGTTAAGTTAAGTTAAGTTAGTAAGTTAAGTTAAGTTAAGTTAGTTAAGTTAAGTTAAGTTAAGTTAAGTTAAGTTAAGTTAAGTTAAGTTAAGTTAAGTTAAGTTAAGTTAAGTAAGTTAAGTTAAGTTAAGTTAGTTAAGTTAAGTTAAGTTAAGTTAAGTTAAGTTAAGTTAGTTAAGTTAAGTTAAGTTAAGTTAAGTTAAGTTAAGTTAAGTTAAGTTAAGTTAAGTTAGTTAAGTTAAGTTAAGTTAAGTTAAGTTAAGTTAAGTTAAGTTACGTTAAGTTAAGTTAGTTAAGTTAAGTTAAGTTAAGTTAAGTTAAGTTAAGTTCAGTTAAGTTAAGTTAAGTTAAGTTAAGTTAAGTTAAGTTAAGTTAAGTTAAGTTAAGTTAAGTTAAGTTAAGTTAAGTTAAGTTAAGTTAAGTTAAGTTAAGTTAAGTTAAGTTAAGTTAAGTTAAGTTAAGTTAAGTTAAGTTAAGTTAAGTTAAGTTAAGTTAAGTTAAGTTAAGTTAAGTTAAGTTAAGTTAAGTTAAGTTAAGTTAAGTTAAGTTAAGTTAGTTAAGTTAAGTTAAGTTAAGTTAAGTTAAGTTAAGTTAGTTAAGTTAAGTTAAGTTAAGTTAAGTTAAGTTAAGTTAAGTTAAGTTAAGTTAAGTTAAGTTAAGTTAAGTTAAGTTAAGTTAAGTTAAGTTAAGTTAAGTTAAGTTAAGTAAGTTAAGTTAAGTTAAGTTAGTTAAGTTAAGTTAAGTTAAGTTAAGTTAAGTTAAGTTAAGTTAAGTTAAGTTAAGTTAAGTTAAGTTAAGTTAAGTTAAGTTAAGTTAGTTAAGTTAAGTTAAGTTAAGTTAAGTTAAGTTAAGTTAAGTTAAGTTCAGTTAAGTTAAGTTAAGTTAAGTTAAGTTAAGTTAAGTTAAGTTAAGTAAGTTAAGTTAAGTTAAGTTAAGTTAAGTTAAGTTAAGTTAAGTTAAGTTAAGTTAAGTTAAGTTAAGTTCAGTTAGTTAAGTTACGTTAAGTTAAGTTAAGTTAAGTTAAGTTAAGTTAAGTTAAGTTAAGTTAAGTTAAGTTAAGTTAAGTTAAGTTAAGTTAAGTTAAGTTAGTTAAGTTAAGTTAAGTTAAGTTAAGTTAGTTAAGTTAAGTTAAGTTAAGTTAAGTTAAGTTCAGTAAGTTAAGTTACAGTTAAGTTAAGTTAAGTTAAGTTAAGTTAAGTTAAGTTAAGTTCAGTTAAGTTAAGTTAAGTTAAGTTAAGTTAAGTTAAGTTAAGTTAAGTTAAGTTAAGTTAAGTTAAGTTAAGTTAAGTAAGTTAAGTTAAGTTAAGTTAAGTTAAGTTAAGTTAAGTTAAGTTAAGTTAAGTTAAGTTAAGTTAAGTTAAGTTAAGTTAAGTTAAGTAAGTAAGTTAAGTTAAGTTAAGTTAAGTTAAGTTAAGTTAAGTTAAGTTAAGTTAAGTTAAGTTAAGTTAAGTTAAGTTAAGTTAAGTTAAGTTAAGTTAAGTTAAGTTAAGTTAAGTTACGTTAAGTTAAGTTAAGTTAAGTTAAGTTAAGTTAAGTTAAGTTAAGTTAAGTTAAGTTAAGTTAAGTTAAGTTAAGTTAAGTTAGTTAAGTTAAGTTAGTTAAGTTAAGTTAAGTAAGTTAAGTTAAGTTAAGTTAAGTTAAGTTAAGTTAAGTTAAGTTAAGTTAAGTTAAGTTAAGTTAAGTTAAGTTAAGTTAAGTTAAGTTAAGTTAAGTTTAAGTTAAGTTAAGTTCAGTTAAGTTAAGTTACGTTAAGTTAAGTTAAGTTAAGTTAAGTTAAGTTAAGTTAAGTTAAGTTAAGTTAAGTTAAGTTAAGTTAAGTTAAGTTAAGTTAAGTTACAGTTAAGTTAAGTTAAGTTAAGTTAAGTTAAGTTAAGTTAAGTTAAGTTAAGTTAAGTTAAGTTAAGTTAAGTTAAGTAAGTTAAGTTAAGTTAAGTTAAGTTAAGTTAAGTTAAGTTAAGTTAAGTTAAGTTAAGTTCAGTTAAGTTAAGTTAAGTTAAGTTAAGTTAAGTTAAGTTAAGTTAAGTTAGTTAAGTTAAGTTAAAGTTAAGTTAAGTTAAGTTACGTTAAGTTAAGTTAAGTTAAGTACAGTTAAGTTAAGTTAAGTTAAGTTAAGTAGTTAAGTTAAGTTAAGTTAAGTTAAGTTAAGTTAAGTTAAGTTAAGTTAAGTTACGTTAAGTTAAGTTCAGTTAAGTTACGTTAAGTTAAGTTAAGTTTAAGTTAAGTTAAGTTAAGTTAAGTAAGTTAAGTTAAGTTAAGTTAAGTTAAGTTAAGTTAAGTTAAGTTAAGTTAAGTTAAGTTAAGTTAAGTTAAGTTAAGTTAAGTTAAGTTAAGTAGTTAAGTTCCGTTAAGTTAAGTTAAGTTAAGTTAAGTTAAGTTAAGTTAAGTTAAGTTAAGTTAAGTTAAGTTAAGTTTACGTTAAGTTAAGTTAAGTTCAGTTAAGTTAAGTTAAGTTAAGTTAAGTTAAGTTAGTTAAGTTAAGTTAAGT